>LLCB01000081.1:0-195703 GCA_001414345.1 Hymenoscyphus infarciens
GTAATCGATAAATAAATCGATTACTATTATTATTATTACTAGTAAGGTAATCGATAAATAAATCGATTACCTAGCATTATTATTACTAAGGTAATCGATAAATAAATCGATTACCTAGTATTATTATTTCTAGTAAGGTAATCGATAAATTAATCGATTACCTAGTATTATTATTACTAAGGTAATCGATAAATAAATCGATTACCTAGTATTATTTCTAGTAAGGTAATCGATAAATAAATCGATTACCTAGTAGTATTACTATTAAGGTAATCGATAAATAAATCGATTACCTAGTATTATTTCTAGTAAGGTAATCGATAAATAAATCGATTACCTAGTAGTATTACTATTAAGGTAATCGATAAATAAATCGATTACCTAGTATTATTATTTCTAGTAAGATAATCGATAAATTAATCGATTACCTAGTATTATTATTACTAAGGTAATCGATAAATAAATCGATTACCTAGTATTATTTCTAGTAGAGTAATCGATAAATAAATCGATTACCTAGTAGTATTACTATTAAGGTAATTAATAAATAAATCGATTACCTAGTTTTATTATTACTAGTAAGATAATCGATAAATTAATCGATTACCTAGTATTATTACTAGTAGTATTATTACTAGTAAGGTAATCGATAAATTAATCGATTACCTAGTATTATTATTACTAGTAAGGTAATCGATAAATTAATCGATTACCTAGTATTATTATTTCTAGTAAGATAATCGATAAATAAATCGATTACCTAGTATTATTTTTACTAGCGTAATTAATAAATAAATCGATTACCTACTTCTATTTCTCTTAAATTTATTATAAGGTAATCGATAAATAAATCTATTACCTTATACTTTTTTTACATAGGTAATCGATAAATTAATCGAGTACGTAAAAACCGGTTCTTATGAACTCATGGTCGGATATACACGTAAGATCCGACCCTTGGCAGGGTGTCTGTGCATGCCTAAGGTGACCCCTTCCCCCTCCTCCCATCCGAGATCCGCATCCAAATCTTCCTCCTCGCCCATCACTCCACTCCACCCCGTCTCCTCCCCTTCCACCTCCTAAAATCCGACCTAGATTACCTCCGTCCCCTCCGAAAACCATGTAACAACTACCCGCACATAACCTTTACCCGTCTCCCCACCCCCCCTCTACTACACGTATGTAGTCTATCGCGAGAAGTAGCCTTGCACTTCTACACTTCTGGATTCCACATTGGAGACGGAGGAAGAATGCTGGTGATGGGGAGAGATGATGAAGACGTGGAGACTTTCACCACTTGTTCGCACGAAGTAGCCTTGGAAGACACCGGAAAGGGGCAAGGTGTATTCTGGGAGAAGGGAAGGGATGTTTGGTTCCTAGATGAGGCGGAGGGTCCGATTTTACATGATGCGAGGACGGCCTTTCTTTGGGGTGGCAAAACGGGGATTAAATTCGGAAGAGTGGGGACGCTGTGTATGAAGATGGAGACGCTGAATAGTTTGGGTCCTGGGGCGGGGATTGTGTGGGAGAGTTTGGAGTGTTTGTGGGTTCTTGTGGGGGGGCTGGGGGAGTACTCTTGGATGGAGTGGGATGTCGAGAATAGGGGTGATGTGGCGAGGATTGTGAGGACTTCCGGGTTGAGAAATGCGGCGGGTGGGGAGGTGAAATTGGAGTTTTTAAGGCTGGGGGTGGTTGAGGAGGATGTAGAGGGGGTGGGATTGCAACAGGTCTGGATTGATGGGGAAGAGGCTTTGGGTAGGATGATGATTTCGCGGAAGCGAGTGGACTCAAATGTCTAGAATGCTTCTTCCTTCTATTTTTCATTTGGGTTTGCACTTTCTGGTTTGTTACTTGCGGTAACTATGGGGTCCGGTATGCTTTATTCACCAATTATATAATTGACTAATTATTTCTCGACATACTTTAAACTCGCTATAATCAACCTCTATCGTTTCTTTGAAGAATTTAAGTCTTTTAAACCATCTAGGATCTTCAAATTAACTAAATGCTACTCGATTATTTAACTTATACCTATTCTTCTAAATGTTCAAGACTTCATTTGACTAACTTACTCAAACTAAATAGTCATGAACACTCAAGTTTAACACTTCAAGTTACAGGACTCACTACTTAATCTCAAAAGTAGTAACATAAATTGGTCAATTCCACAATTGGCGAAAAGAGCATAAGAGGCATTCAATTTCAAACGGAAAATGGGAAATATGGTTTATCAGCCATCCTAATAAGTCAAGGTAAGAACTTCTTCTTGACAACCTCTCTCTAAACAACCCTAAATACATTCCGACAATCGCAGCTATCAACCGAAAAGGAATTCAACGACCTAGACAGTTGCGTACAGACCTTGGTCAAAGTAAAGGCAGCCCTTCGGTGACCCTGCCAACCACTTCCTCATATTTGGTCGCCCCCTTTCTCCACGAGGACTCCTTCTTTCCTTTCTTCACTCGTACTCTTGTCTTTCTCAACCGCATCCTCCTTACCAGCGTCCACCAATCACCGAAAAAAAGAAAACCTAAAGCATGCTCGAAGAAACTTGAGGCACTTGTGGTAAGTGGAGTCCAAGTTTGACATGTTAGAGGTTCAATTTAAACAAGGGAGCTCCCACTGGAAAAGATGTTGGTGTAAAGGAATATCGCAAGGTCTCAGAACTCTATGTCAGTTTACAAACGTCAAACAGGGGCCCTAAGAGAACCAGGACCCTCCGCATCCAGTTGCAAAATCCAGCGACAGTTGAGCGAGATGAGAGACTTCTTGTCGGGATTCCAGCGAATTTTTGTGGTCAAATCGACTTTCTTTGTCGTAGGATCCGAGAAAACGCAGGATCATCATCAGCAAGCTTTGAGTAAAGAAGTTGAAACAAGATTTCAGAATCAAACATTTCACATTCCACGAAATCTGAAAGAACCATGTCATTTGAAAGTGATGTATGTAAAAGTCTCATCACACAAGTAACGAGATGATACTCTATCTCCTCTCAAAAAGATTTGATGCCCCAAAAGTCCCAATAAGACAATAAACCATGAGCCCTCAACAAAAGAAAAAGAAGTCCGGAAAATAGGACACCAAAAAATGGAGTGCATCGCAGCTATCCATCATCTACCAATACCCCAATATGACCCCTATCCCAAGCCCATAAACACCATACGCACCCAGTCTGGCTCAGTCATCTAACAGAAAACTAAAAAAGATGACGCCCTTAAAACCAGAAAATCATATCACTCATCGATCATCAAACCTCACCCCCTCACATGATAGAACAACCATTGCTCCTCGCTCTACGTCGTCGTCCAATACCACCCATGCCAACTCCACCCTCCTCCTCATCAGCATGAAGCATCTGCGCTTCCCTAGCTCTTCGTCTTCTTCTCCTAGCTGTGGAAGGAGTCAGTATTGCCGTTTATAGAAGCACATTTGACGAAACAAGGTTACAAGCAGAGCAACAAAATTATCCAAAAAGGTCCGCCGAGGAAAAAGAGTCCCAAGCCTCCCAAAACACGCTAAAAGGGAAGAGAGAACTCAGGGAAAACCAACCTCCAGAACCTCCTGCACCAGCTTCCTCATTGGCCATCATATACCCGGTCCACTTCCGCTCAAGTCTTCCAGCAGCAGGGAGGTCACCCTTCAAAACTCGCTTGGTGTGTTCCTCGACCGTCATCTGCCAACCGTAGAAACACTTCATCGAGATGATTTCGGTTGGGTAGGTGGCTCCTTTTTGTGCACCAGTTGGCTTCCTGACTTCGGAGTTGCGAGATAGAACTTCGCGGATACCTGTCCAAGTGACATTCTGACAATCGAAAACCACCAATTTGAGACCAACTTGTGGTCGAGAGCGAGAACATGTTGTTCGTGAGGAGCGGGTTCTAATCATCGATGCAGCCTCTGCAAGGACAAGGTCGCTGATTTTGGTATTATCCATGTCAACACTGTAAAGGTTTGAGCAGGCACGGATGACAGGTAGCATTCCGGTGTCGCCAAGGTTCTCGCAGTAGCTGATTGAAAGATGTTTCAATTTAGAGGCGCAAGGTGCTTTGGCGAGATGTTCAGCTAGGAAGATATTTGTAAGTTCGGAAAGTTCTTCAAGGTCGAGGTGGGTGAGACGTGGTGTTGTGTTTAAAAGATCCATGAGTGCAATATCAGTCAATGCAGAGCAACCACTTAATTGAAGACCTTCCAATTCGGGTACAAAGTGAGCCATAGTTTTGACTCCAGCGCTAGTCAGTCGACTACATCGACTGATATCAAGATGTTGCAACCTTCTTGCTGGAACAAGAGGCAGGTCGGTGAGAATATCAATTTCTGGATCCAGGCCGACGATCATAACTTTGAGAGCTTCGTCGGACAAGTCAGTACATCCGCTAAGTACTAACTTCTCTAAACCGTTCGTTTCGAAAATATTTTGAGCCAATTCAATGTTGTTGAATCCTCTTACTTCGCCGGCCCGAAGGTCTTTTAACTTGGGGCATCCCAGGACAACAGCTTTGATGCCACGAGCATCCATGTGGGTACACCATGACACATTGAACATCTCCAAGGACGGACATGATTGTGCAATTATCTTGCAGGTACCATTAGTCACTGCTGTTAAACCTGTCAGGTTCAAATTGGCGAGCCTCTCGTTGCTTTTCAATAGACTATGAAGTGTTGACCGTTGAAAGTTCCGGCAGCCTTCGAGAGTGGCATTGATGAGATTCTTGCAAGCCTTCACAACAACTTCTGCCCGCTTATAATGTTCCACTTGAACGCAACCTCTCAAGTTCAGATCTTTTACAAATGGTCCGGCCGTGACAATGATTTTGGAGAGAGATTCTGCCGGAATATCTTTGTAAAATTCCGAGGCATCAAAACAAGTCCAAAGTTGCCCATCAAAGCATGCTTTGTAAAAAGTCTTGCTCACAATCGAAGCCCGCACCAATTGCTTTGGCGTAAGATATCCGAAAATCGCCAACTTGATTTCGTGTGGCATTTCTCCCCAGAAATCAAAATTTATTCGTCTCTCTCGTTTTGGAGTCACCACCGGTAGAGTAAAGTAGTCCTCTTTTACCTCGGGAATAGCCGAATCCTCGGGGAAAGGTGCCATATTTCCACTCAAATATGGACTAAGGACTGACATAGGACTTGTAGGTGTGGAAGAGGCTCCTGGTGAACCGCAACCTTGTTCCCGCATTCGACCCGAAAAACCACCATGTGAATTGTTCAAGAATGGAGAATCGAGGCCGGGTGTAGTGGGGGCGGTGGAATAGCCAGTCATGATTGACTGAGAAGGGTACGAGTTGTCATAATTTCGTGGAGAACTTCCTGAAGCCAAACTAATGCTCGAAACTGCTGCTCTGCTGCCATATGGATTGTTTCTAGTTCTCTTTGAGCCCAACTGAACAAGAGAAGGAGATGACGATATCCGTTGAAGACTTTGCAGTATTTTCGCCTTCCCCTTTAATCTATTCGGTTGTTCGATCGTGATGGCGTCAGAATGTTCGATAGGTATCGGGAGATTCGGAGGTGGAGTAGCTCCTTCGGGGAGAGTGTTTGCCATCGTTGCAACGAGTGCAATGCCTGATTATCTGGGAACGAGTGGAGAGGATTGAACCTGCGCTCCACAGTTGAGCGCCTTCGAACGCTGAAGTTGTTGGCAGATTCGCAGATTCGTAAATATAGAGAATCCGAAGCCGCGCGGGGTTGTTTGGTTCCTTGTAAAGACCGGAACGGTCCTTGTAATCACTCCCTTGTGACCCTGAACTGTAACGCAATATATTATCAAGATCAGACGAAACCAAGAGATCCTTTCTTAGGAACTCCCGTCGCAGTAGACTTGAGGAGGAGTTTTCGAGGTTGGGAGGGAGGAGGGAACCAGTACGTGATTGTTGGCCTGGCACGATCGTAAGATGCTGAGGCTCTCGTCAGCTCATAAACAGAAACAGCGAGGAGACCAAGGGCCAGTGAATATATCAGGATGTTTCAGGGATTCCAACATTGTTGCCCGTTGACAAATGATCACTGGCACAAATGTAACCATAGCCAGGAGGGAAGACGCAAGAGGGGAGGTTGTTGACGAACGTTATCGCTGTGGTTCTTTATCTGACTGAGGCTTATCGATAGTGAATGTGCTGTTTTTGTCTCACGACAGTGGAACCCGTGGTCATTGGCGAGAAGACGAGGAACTGGATATACATCACACGATCACGAAATGACAAGAGCGATGTTGGAAATGTGCAGTTGAAGAGGAAGGAAAGGAAGAAGAGGAAGAAGAGGAAGAAGACAACAACACCACCACCTTGGAAAAAGAAGACTGGAGAGACTCTTCAAGGCTGATGGTGCCTTTTTTTTCCTTTTTCCACTGCAGGGGCCGCGGCACAACGCCGACTGCAGCCACCATGGACACATCTCCTTCGATTTTTGAGAGGACAAGAGCCCTCTACCCGCTCCAAGCCAAAATCGCCCCCAAAATGGTCCTCATAAGGAGAGGTTGATTGGCTCGAGGAAATCTGTAACCGACCGTAGTGCGTGTTCTGCACTCATACTGCAGCGGGGTATCCGTAGGCGGGGTAAGGGTAGTTTGCCGCTCCACTCCTGGAATCCTCTTAGTTTAGCCAAGTAGTAACTAGCCCTAACTAGCCCTAACTAATGTAGAGTTTCTCCGAAAAAGGGACGAGGACTTGTTTAACGAATCAAGTAGAAGTGGGAGGGAACTTGAGTTTCCACCTTGGTTGTGAAGTGGCCAGCGTTGCGCTGTGACGGGTTTTCGTTCTTCCAGAATATCCAAGCCGTGGTAAGTACCACATGTTGCTACTGTAACAAGCCTGAAGGTACTTGTAATCATCCGCTGCGAACCCAGGCAACCTTTCCGCTAAGATAGAGGAGGACCCTAGGTGCATACCAGGAGTGTGGAGGTGTGCGTGTGATGGGATGTGAGTCGGGTGGAATTAATGCAACGAGATCGTGACTTTCGGGTGGACAACTAGTCACCTAGCCTTCTTGCTAAGACTCTACCAATCAGTATAGTTTCACGGTAGCGGCGTGACCGAAAAGTTGGGATCACAAGCGCCGTTATAACCCGGGGGTTATCTCTTGCTCATATTGGAGACATATTTCTTGGTATTGGAGAACGCTCCATATGTTTCATTGATTTCAGAAGTTCAAATAGCCATACTCGCTTTCTTCTTGTCTATCTAGTCACACGACGGAGAACCCAGTTAATTATCTCAAAATAGTACTAGTTGAAGGACATTAGTCTACTCTCAATAGACGCCAGAAAGAGCAGTACGGAGTATGTAGCTTCCTATCAGAACTCTTAATCTTCTCGTTGAGTTTACCCTAAAAGGTTGGAGAAACAGGAGCCAGAGCTAGATTGGTAGGTACGAACCCGAAGTACAGAGTATTGCCGGCCGCTTCTACTCTCCATTACTTGTCGTCCACCTGGTAGATTATTAAACAATCTTGTCAAATTTGACGATTAAGAAATAAGACCGGACCTCATCGTTCAACCTCGTAGAAAAGAAAAGCGAGAGGGAATAGAGTTTGCCAAAATCAAATGGGCTTTTGAAGTACCGAAAACCCCCACAAGTCTTACATCTAAAACGGAAAATCCAAGACAGAAGGACGACTGGCAACTGCTGGTCTAGATTTCGGGAACAGCGATTGCTATTGCACTCCAAATTTCGTAATGTGGTTGTCAATCCGAAAGAAGTTGGGATGGGCCAAAACCAATTTCCTACCAGTAGCAGAGAAAAAGTCAAAATAGGACGATTACGGAATCTCGTCCCGGTTCATGGGAAATTTCCTTTTCTGGATCAAAACTCCTACCTAAGGCTTTTTTGCCCATCAGTTGATAAGTCCCCCGCATGTTGCTACAGGCCCGGTATGTACGGGACAGACACAAACCTCGGAATGGTATTGCTCTCGGTAGGGGTTCGAAGAGAGAATTGTTTACTCTCTGGTGGTACAGGTATCTTCTTGCATAGACATATGTCTCCTGTAGCACTGCGTACAGCTTTATGCACGTTCTTGTGCATGTCACTCCAACCATGAGCAGCTTCTGTTTACAGTCAGTCAGCAAGTGGAAGAGTTCCCAACAAAACAAGTTTAGAGAGCCACGGCGTTCTTGCAACTCAACATCTATGTCGGACAATTGAATTGGAAAGTACGATCAACAACTCCAACCTCCTGCAGTTTCCCTATTTCCATATTAAAATAATCAAGAGCCATGCAATTCAACACATGGCTCTCGTTGTTACTTGTACTCAAAGAGGGGTCAAAGTTGAACGGGCCAATCGTGACAAGGGTCCATGACGGCGGGGTCTTCTCCCCCAATTGCAATTGCAACCGCAGTTCGCATCCCCGCCCTTGGAATTTCAAGACAGGGCTCTGGAAACTCTTTGACAATTTTCAGAGATATCGGTTGTAGGAAAAGCAAGTCTTGCAGAAAACCTGAAACAGTATTTTTGCTTTGAACATCATGAGGATCTTCGTCCTACGGTCTCCGTAATACTTAGTCCCAGGCGTAACAGTCCATAACGGGGCCTCCTAAATAAACCCTGCTTTGCTGGGTCCCGCTATGGACTGATTCGCCTGGGACGAAGTATGTTGATGTATTGCATGATGGTGGTTTGAAGCTTTTAGGATCGGAACCTTTGGTAGAATAATGTTATTTGTTGTTTAGGGACCGAGGGGCTACTCGTAAACGAGAGAGGTTGGAAGCAAATATTGACGGGAAAAAAGGAGGCAGGAAACAAGGCCAATTCTCCGTAGGAATTCCCTTCACATCCAAATATGGGGCAGCCACAATAGAGTTCGGGGAGGAGACCTGGAAAGTCGATTCAGGCTTCCACCATCATCATCCAGACATCCAAAAATGGCCAAATCAGAGAGTATCGAGTAACGAGAGTATTGGTATGTTTCAAGGGGTCGATGAAATGAAAGGCGTGGTTCTTTAGCCTCTTTCTCTCTCTCTCTTGCCCCACTGCTGGACTAAAGTGATAAAGTCCGCAACGAACCTTGGAAGAGTCTCCAAAGGTCTCACTTCGCTCGAGCCTCTCAGGAGGAAGACGAGCTATCACCATTATCAATAGGGGTATTTCTACAATCCGTATTTCCGTAAAAACTCCAAAGGAATAATGACTTGGAAATATCGCAGAGTTGATGAGAATCCTGTAGAAGTACTAGACGTAGAGGGACCCTTTCCTGGTGTTTTCGGGAAGTCCTCCTCCACAATTGCTGCTAGATAATCCCGAGATATGGGACTGGCGTGTTGAGCCGAAGGTGTGATGCTGCAACTCTGGTGCAGCAGAAGGCGGGTTCTTGACTGCGGGAAGGAGGGATGCTGCGCTGCGCTGCGCGGCGGTTCTTGCGCCATGGTAATATTTGAATATCAAAATGGGGAAAGCGATTGTCTCCTCGGATACCTTCCTTATATTGGCCAGTCTCCCCACAGCTGGGTGGAGGTTGAGTTTTGAAGTTGTTGATGTTTCTTGAATCCTCTAGATCTGTCTGGACTCTGTATACCGTCCGCCTGCGCTACTCGTACCTACGATGCCCCTTGCCTCGTTTTAGACCATGGATCCACCTGAGCGGGTTTCTTGTTTGCCAACTTACAGACGCGATTTTGAATTGGTCGAGGGCGATGAAGAAGTCAGAGTCAGAACCTTACTGCACAGACACCACCACCACCACCACCCAGTGAATCCACCCCGACTTGCGAATCCCCTTCCGCCGCAGGCACCTGCACTGTCCCATTCTACCTCTACCTCTACCTCTACCTCTAGGTCCTTTTCTCAGGGCCAGTCAGCGTCCAACACACGCCAAAATTCTGGCGACTTGTTGTTAGTCCCACCCGTCGAAGGCCTAACAGCAGCAGCACGAACAGTACCAGCAGCACCAGTACCAGCACCACCAGCACCAGCACTAGCACCACCACCACCACCACTCTCCGCTGGCGTCAACGCCAACACTACCTTCAGTCCGCCTCACCCTCACCCTCACCCTCACCCTCACCCTCACCCTCCTTCGAATTCTCCTCGTAATTCTCACCTCCGCACCCACTCGACAAACATCATCGAAAAGACTCCGTCGCACGATTCGCATCCTCATTCCATTCCACGCTCACTCACCTACCCTTCCTCCTTGCCCTCGCTTTTGCTCACTGCTACTGTCACGCCCACGCCCACGCTCACGCCCACAACCACCGTCCCCTCCCAGGTACATGCCAGTAGCACCACCTCACGCAAACCTCTTACAAACCAGGCACGGATATCTCGCAGGAAGAATGGTTTAGATCAAGGTCCGCCACCCGCAATGATCACCCAAGGATCTTACAAGTTGGAGATTGACACGACATCGACAACGGATTCGTGGGTTGCCTCACAACAAATCGCTTCTTCACCATCACCCCTGACGGCAAAATCGCAACCTCCCCCGAGTCCTGCCCAGCCGTTGTCTGCAAGATCCTTCGATAGCACCGCATCACGACCGTTGATTAAACCCATCCGCGGCTTCAAACCATCTTCGCGCAAGAGCACGGAGATGGCTTTGCGCCGAACCTCTGAAGATGCCGAGAATACGCTGAGGGCATTGGAAGGATACGAGCTTCCGCGACGAACTTCCGACCCCTCAGATGAGGCCCCTAGTGACGAGAGCGACATGTTTTTAAGAGCTGCGCGAGAAGAGGAAGCACCAAGACAACGCAATGGACCGGGAGAAGCTTTGACGAGATTAGAGAGCAGAAGGGTAAGTAATATCGAACGACGCTTAAGAAGAGACCTCCTCCGACCCACAGCTCTGCAAGAATTAACGCTAACATTCACTTAGTCCCAAGTTGGCCAACGCTCGTCACTCGCCCCTTCTGGTCACCTCTACCAACCTTCCCTTTCGCGCCGTCGCGGGTCCGATCAAGAATCGAGCGTCTCTCGATCTATAGAAGAACAAGGAAACGGCAATATTGGACAGGTTCTTACATATCGCCCATCACAGAGGGATGGTACGCCACCTTCGGCCTTGGACGACGGAAATAAAAGCCGGTTTCATGGATCATACAATCGGTCAAGTCCAACCACCCCACGGGCTTTAGCATCAAGAGAAATGTCTCCAGAATCACCAGTATATCAGGGACGGAGGGGATCCCTTCCTGACCCCACTTCCGTGTTACCATCGCGTCAGTCCACATACCGCCAATCCAATCTATCATATTCCACACCTCGTAACTATAATTCCTCACCACTCGTTTCACGTATGACAGACATGCAAGAAACACCTGCACCTGAGACAGGTCGTACGGCCGAAGGCACTGAATCAACCGTTTCTACTACAGCACCTTCAACGGTATGGGACGAGCTAGAGGATCTCAAATCACGCATAAATCGCCTCGAGCTCACACGAAAACTCCCAGCAACATCAGGCGCTGCCATGTCTCGTGCATCTAATGATAGGCCACCAACCGCAACAACGACAGTCACGACAATGTCCACGTCTCCAAAACAACGAGGTCGTGGCAATAGTGTATCACCAGTAGATGGTGGTGGCACAGAACCTCCAGAGTTACATCCTCTGCTGCACTCTGCGCTCGCCAAATCCAAACCCCTGCTCTCGGCGGAAATATACAGCGCTTTGGAGGCCACAGCAGCTGATGCTCTTACCATTGCTGCAATGATGGGCACATCTGGTCAACCAGGTCCAATTTCAAGCTCCCAATCAACGTTAGATCGTCCAACGGATCGTCCAATTTCCAATGTTTCGGATCGTCAAGTACGACGAAAGGCAGACAGCATGTGCAGGAGTTTAACGGAGTTGTGCCTGGCTCTATCTGACGGGAAGGTCGAGCATCTGGCTTCTACACCAAATCAAATTTCTCTGAGACCGGGAAGTCGAGATACGGAAGTTCTTCCTAGCATCGAGCAACCAATCCTTGCACGACCGCCGATCAGCACAGATCTGGCAAGAGTAAAGGCTAGCCCGAGGGCTCTTAGTTCGCTAGAGGCAAGAAGGAGTAGCGCTCTTGGCATGAGTGCTCTACCAAGTCCACGATATACTCCGTCGGATAGTGGGACCCCCACTCAAGCAACTATGACAGGACGACGAAGTTCCATGTTGGTTCGGAGTCGACGAGGAAATACGGAGGAGCCGGAAGTAAAGGATGACATTCGATTTCGCGCCCCTTCGAGAGCTTTCACTGAAATTGGTCGCTTCAAGAATCTGCCCAGGGAACCTGTTCCACAAGAACCCATACAGGACAGGGCACTAATAGTTCAATCTTCTCTGCCGATCAGAAGACATGTAGCAACATCGAGTCTTCCGAATGCCGCTCCAGATCCAGCTCCTGCCCCAATCGGTCGGAAATACCTTGATCGACCAGCGGTAGATGCCAACGGTCCTATCGGAAGGATAATGGAACAGCGAAAATCGTCAATTGGCACTGGAGGAGCTGGATTCGGAAGAACGAACAGTCTCAACCGACGCTTAAGACCATCAAACAACACTAACGATTCATCCGTTGCCGGTCAATATCAATGATAGAAAAAGGATGCAGAAAGAAATCAATTTTGTACCAACAAAACACATTATCGGAGTTTAGGAGATTGTCAACCTGGGATATGACACAATGGATTTGTCTTTGTTTTTTGTGTACGCCTTGATTTTTGCTACACACACAACTTACTTACTGGAAAAAAGGAGCATTTTCGAGATACCCCCCCACCTTTCCCTCTAAAACATGGCGACTTGATACGAAGGCATGAGAATAAATTAAAGGGGGATTATGGGTTTTTTTACATTGGTTTTAGGTATTCTGGGGAGAGAAAAGAAGAGGATTGAGGTAGAGGAATTGAGATGGAAAATGATGGAATTAGCATAACGGCAAAGCAAGCAAGGGGTTTTCTGCAAATATTGAGAGCTTTCAATGATGAATTACTCCTTGAATCGGAGCCTTTGATTTTTTCTTTTTCTTTTTCGAGTTCGCTATTGTTTATATATTAGCTACTACTACTCACTCCATTGGGTAGATATATAGGGGGGGGGGGGTTGTGCTGGTGCGTATTCATGGATACTGACGAACTTTGCAAAACTCTGGGTGGAAAAAGTAGATCTTTTGATTGGGCTTGTATTGATTGATAAGGGCGTTTTTTGATATGAATGTATAACCACCTTTTTTTAGTTCTATGGATCTTTCTTCTGCCTCTTTTCGCATTTCCCTCATCTAGTTGATATGATTTACGAGTGAGCTCTTCTTTATGGTAGGATAAGTCGCATGCTCACTTGACTCGACGTGAAGTACTTCACTTCTCCGGTGACCTGCAACTTGGAAACTCTCGTACACGAGACCTCCCTCCTCCGAGGTTGCTTAATCTCGGTATCTGGGTATTTTCCCTATTGCAATTAGCGTTGTGCTGATAGGGTGGTATTATTATTATGCTGAATAGATTGGGAAGATATGTTAAGAGTGCGGTGAGGTAATATGAGTTGAATTCTGTTAGTGTGTCGCGTGCTGACTTTCTGACTTGGCCTAGATAGATGGAAGAATTTATGATGCGAGATAAGCTGGCTTCTGGCGGTGTGAATGTAACTAGTGAGGAGTCAATTTAACTTTCCATTTCACGAACGACTAACTCGCAAAGTTGTTTCGTGGTTCTTCGAAATCCTCCACTTCCATGTTTCCACTAACCGCCAATGGCTACAAGCACTGGTCACTATTTTCGGACGCCCTTTCTGAGATGCACCTAGATTATGAAAAAGCTCCACAGAAACTTTGCTTTTATTTTTTGTAGTTCAGATTGCTCACGTCTCTACTACACTATCCTCACCACCTCCCTCTGAAGGAATACTATCTCTTCCACGACCTCGGCCACCTCTCCCACCCCTAACTCTACCTCTCTCATGATGACCCCTACTCTTCGGCAGCCCCCCTTTCCCAAAAGGTGCCTTCCTATTCTTCAACGCCTCAGGTAAATCCATAACTTTCTCGCCCTCCTCCCAAAGAACACCACACTCCCCCTCCTTCCTCCCAACAACCTTACTCCAATACTTCGGACTCAAAACCCCATTTTCATCCCCTTCCGTCAACACAACTCCATTCTCACTCACCCACCAAAGCGTCTTCTCATCCTCAAGAGATTTCTTGATATCGATGTAAATTAGTAACTCGGCATCGTTTCTCATCCCACTAACTACCTTCTCCCTTTCTCCTGGAAGACCAGTGGAGAAATGGATGTGTGTTCGCCCCATTTTCTTTAGGCCGCCGGACTCGAGGATTGCGTTGTAGAAGGCGTAGTAGGTTCCGTGGATGACTACTTCTGGGATGTTGTTGGAGGCTAGGGTTATTGGTGTTAGGAGGGAGGCGGAATCTATTGCAATGGAGTGACCTTGATTTGCGCGGATTACCCAGTCGGATGGCTCTGTGGATGTTGGTAATGGGGAGGAGAGGGAGGGGTTGGGTTTCATGGAGAAACGGTTTTTGGCGTTGTCGTTTACTGCAGTTAGAATTTCGGAGAAGGTTACTTTTAGTGATTTTAGGCGGTTCCAGGAGAGCTGGGGGTTTGTCAGTCATGTTTATCGAAGAAGATATACATTTCGGGGAAGGGAAGGACGAATGAAGCTATTCAGGACGGGGGCTGTCATGTGAATATCACGAGACTTGCAATATAATTTTGCAACCACAGCAGTAAAAAGAGTAGAATCTCGAAGAAGGCAAATAGAACAACTCACCACCTGATCCAACCTAGCATACCCCTCAGTATCCAACTTCACACCGGCCTCTTCAGCATGATGACGCAAAAGCTTGGACAAAGCCTTCGAAACCTCCATTTCCCGATTCATCCCTCTTCCTCGACCACCCCTCCCCTTTCCACGACCGCCTCCCCGCCCCCCTCCTCCTCCTCCTCCTCCTCCACGCGCATTAGCATGGAATCGTTCTTCAACGTCCATCCCTTCCGGTAAACCACGCAGATCTTCCACCGATTTTGAAGATGAAGCCATGCTTCGCATTTGAGATGGACAATGCCGGTGTGTTGTTTGATAGGCAAGTTGAGAGGTTGTAAGTGGCGATTGACGGCGTACGCTTTGAATTCTTCTTGGGTTCGAGAAGAGGCGCTTTAGCATCGTTTGCCCAGGTTGGCGGGCCGGTGGTTTGAGTTCTTCCGGAAAAGCTTGGTGCGAGGTTGGAAACCTTATCCCCCAAAAGGGCTTATGTAAGAAAGAAGCTTTATTAGTCGCGCTTGCCCACACTTGCGATGGTCACTTATTTTCCTAAAGATCTGGAGTAGATCGATTGTTAACAAAATCTCTTGGGAAAACCGAATTGGTAGTCTCAAACTATTTGGGTAAATACTTGGAATTATACTACAACGTCAAAACACCGCTGCTGACGCTGAGAGAGCTTTGAGTCACGCCGACTCGTACTCCTAAGAACATGACTTGAATTATTCACTAAAAATATTTCCCGACGCTCTGGACCGGCGCTTCAAGTTTGGATGGAGGAGCGGTGTCGTCGTCCCATGCATGCATGCCGTTGACACGAGGATATCGACAGGTAAGGCTGGAAACATGGATCCACCCGTTTCATGGGGGTGTGTAGGAACTACTGGTATTTCTGGAGCTGAAAAAAGGAGCCTTATCTGGAAGCATCCCCCCCTTTTTGGCTGAACATCAGAATATATTTTGATGATGAGGCGATTTGGTTTGTTAACTAATCGCTTAAATTCCTTCTCTCAATAAATCATTTTCTAACGGCAACCTCCACTTTGCACAACACTAGCCGACAGACAGGGGCCTAAGTCAAGAGTTGATAGGAAATCCTATTCCGGGGGGGGGGGGGGGAGAAAACCGGAAGGAAAAAAAGACTTGGTCCCGAATAAGATTGTCAAGTGTCCTCAAAATCTCCAATCCAACGAGCGAAAAATCCAGAGATCCAGGGAGAGTATCACGGGGTGTTCTTGGAACCGGAACTTCAGAAACTCACTCTATCGAGCCATTCCTACAAGAAAAACAAGGAAAACAAGAAGGAATTCCACCAATAAAAACTGCCCTCAGGATGACCCGCGATATTCTCCCGTACGAAATCAAACGAATGATCTTCAACTATCTCAATCTCCCAACCATAAGATCACTCCGCTTGGTTTCCCCGTCATGGGCAACAGTGGGAATAGAATACCTGTTCCCTCCCAGTTTCCACGTCCGATCATTCACAAAAGATCTCCTTCGACTTATCGGAATTAGTCAATATCCAAATGTATCCCACCAGTTTGACAAATCTACAAAAGAGATCACTTTTCAAATTTCCGACTGGACTCCGGGAAAGCTACGACAGAAACTTGTGTATCGATACACGGATCCCAATTATCTTGAATCGACAGGCTATGTGCCTACAGTGGAAGAGCAAGGAGCTTTTGATGAACTGCAAGCTGTAATGATGGAGCATGAGGAATTCAACGAGAGATGGAGCGATGAGAACCAAATATTGCTTCATACAGCTTTGAAGAGAGTACCGAACGTCACCAGCATCAAAATCGTCTACGAGAATCCATTCCAGAACGAAATCTTACGAGACCTATGGGAAAGACATGGCCACGCCCTGGTATCAATAGACCCCTCCAAGCCATCTCAAATTCACAACCTCCTCCAAACAACCTCAGAAGCCGGGCTATCAATCCACCATCTCTCTCACCACTGTCTCCCACTAGAAATCCTCTCCTCAACAAACCCACTCAACTCTATCTCCGCCCAACTCACAAACCTCCACTCGCTCCGTCTAAACTTAAAGGAACTTCCCTCAGAAGCTGAGCTCCCACTCCTCAAAACCTTCCTAGAAACAACACCGAATCTACACGAACTGACCATTTCCTTCGCCGGCACCCTCCTTCACACCCCACTAACCTTTCTCCCCAACCTTCCCCATCTACGCTCCCTCTCCCTCTCCTCAATCCACCTCTCAACCACGCATCTAATCTCCTTCCTCATCTCGCACCCTCTCCTCCGCAACCTCCGGATCCACAACGCATCTCTGGAATCCGTACCACCAAACTATCAAACCTGGCACTTCTTCCTCGAAACTTTAAAACCATATTTATCACGTCGTCTGGAGAAATTCGAGTTAGCGGGGTATCTTCGACAATCATTTGGAGCTGGACTATGGAATTTCTGGCCTATTTATGAGGATGATTGGAGGGATGCTAAGACACTCGAGACGAGCATTGGAGGGGGGTGGAGGAAGAATGTTGAGGATTTTTGTTTGAGGGGGGGTGTGTGGCCGGGGGTTGAGGATAATTGTGGGGATGATATATTTTTTGGGCATTGAGGGAGTTTGGGAGTATGGATTTTTGAGATGGGATGTGAGGTATGATAGAGAACGATTGGTCATTACTCTCCAGCACCCACCTACGTACCTTGTTACAGATTTAGAAGACGATTTTGAAACGATTTGAGATATTATCCGAAATGCTTTAGGTAGGAAACCCAGAAATTCAAACACTCTCCTGTAATTACCCGAGAATATCTCGTACAGGTGGCAAAGAAGGGTGCCGGGGAGAAATCAACCTCAGCTGTCCGGCGAGAGCGAACTGAGTTTATCAAAATTCCTTCAAATAAATAAAAAAGGAACGTCGGGGCTTGCCCTCTATGTCGCTCCTTCCCTTTTTCAAAGGATGCCAAAGAGGCAAGTCTTGCCGCGGGTCTGTCAAGTAGGGAAGGAACGGCCACAAGCCAGCTCAACACCTCGACGTAGTTCTTGTCGCGCAAGGAAGGAATGACTAGGTAACGATCCGATTCAATCTTTGTCGTTTGTCCAGCTGCAAAGCCAGGGATCTCCCAATGCCACATCCAAGCAAATAGACCATCATGTACCTACCTAGTTGGGGGTGATTTCAAAACCTTCAGAGATAGCGCTTGAGTTGTTCCTACCATTTCGGTGTTGTAAAAAATTGACCTCATATTCCGTGTCCTCGACCTGTTACTGTTAGGAAGTTTAAAAGCTTGCAATTAGGTATCGAGATAATAGACCCCTTCAAAGTACCTTGGCATCAAGATCTGTGCATACCTAGGCTTAGCATGATGAAGTGATGTCGAGTAGAACGAAATTGGGAAAAAATTCAAGAGCCGTGGGATCTCAAGTCTGTTCGAGAAAGAGCATCAAAGAGGATGGAACGAGCACGACCCAAGTCCCCACAATCTAGGTAAACTCTCTGGCGGAAGGAACGATCAAGAGCAATGATCCAACTCAAACTTCAAAACCTGGATTCCTCGCATTGTCAGGTTCCTACCTCTGCTCCACATCAACCATTCTTCTCCGTCAATGATACTGCCCATGGGACCCCTCCACCACACATAAGTATCACTATGAGACATAAAGAGAACCATCCTGCTATCCCTGAAGTCTTCTCGCAAGTTCACTGTGGCGCTTTGATTGGTAGCAGACTCTTTCCTCAACCACCAAATCAGCGCGAACCTTCCAGTTGTTACTTCGAAGCAAACCGAGTAAACTTCAAAACAATGCTTCTCATTGCCTTCTTTGTTATAAAAAGTACAAAGCTAGAGTCCAGAAAAGCAAACCCACCTGGAAATCAAGCCTCTCACTCTTATCAATTCGGATCCTAAAACCAACAAAAAGACAAGATTCGCCATGGACAAAGAATACGAACCAATATCTTCAGAGGCGCTCGCATCCTTTTTCCATCAACACCTCACCTTGGAACAGCGGCGTTCTATAGTGGCTTTGTCCAATGAAGGGTTGGGCGCACTCATGGAATCTCTGCAGACACTTGCAGCTTCTCTCCATATGCTCCTCGGCGCGGAACAATGGTCTGCCTTGCTGGCATTCTCAGATGAAGCGTTAGGCGCATTGATCCGTTCATTCGAGCCAACTGTATTCAACGAAGCCATCGATGGAGGGAGAGAAGGGGATGATGGCCGTGGAGTCTGCAAAGAAGAGAAGGATGGTTCTAGTGCTGGGGCAGTGAAAGAAGATCGTAAGGACGTCAAATCCACTTGAAGTAGAATGGGCACATGACAGTTTTGGGAGGACGCTGGATATATGGAGTCTTCTTTGATACCAAGTCATGGAGCTTTCATGGCCTCTGGAGTACAGTTTAGAGAAGGAAATTGCTTTTGCAAATAGTCTGCAAGAACTGCACAGCATCTTTTGTACTTTGTCGTCTGCTCTAGAGTAAGGGGAGACTTCATGATGAATGTAATAAACATATTTCCTCCATTCTCAAGTCAGAACACACTAGTTTGACAAAGAGGGGGGGGGGCGGTTCTCATTCCCTGCAAGTGTTCCAGCGCCGACCCATACCCATACGTAGCTCTAAATTAACCCTAGCAAGTACGCCATCCCTATCCAAAGTCGCTCACAGTATCTCTGACCTCAATTAACTCTCCACCTATTCAGGAATCCGCCTTATCCTCAGTCTTCGAAGCCTTTGCAACCAGCGACGCCAAATCCTCATGAGTCGAGTCAATTGACTCTCTCTTCCTCTTCTTATCCTCAGCCTCCTGCTGCTCTACCCTATGCTTCTCTATTGATTTCAAGAAACTGACAAGCTCCTGGGCAATAGCTTCCTTTGCATTCTTCTGACCAAAAACCCCCTTCACTACCCCAACCGGCCCATCGATTCGGGGATCGCCGGCGAAATGCGCATAACCATCCCACAAGGCAGCATTCTCAGTGACTTTAGTAAGTTCGTATCTCGGAACATCGAATCCTAGTTTATTGCAAAGATCAGGAACTTGGCTGGTGAATTTGATTTTTGTGGGGGTGCCGGAAGCTGCTGTATTATGTTGTTGTGGTTGTGGCGGCTGTGGTGTTCTGGGCGCTTTGGTGGGCTGTGGCTGAGGAACCTTGGGGAATTTTATGGATGCGTAACTTGGCATGAAGCCGTTACCGACTAGCCAGTCAATTGCTCGTTTTGAGGCGTAGTGTTTGGCTGTTTTCTTGTTTCCGAATGAGGAGGCTCCTCCGAAGCGTATGGGTGTCTCCTTGATTTCTACTTGGCATGAGAAGCGTGGCGGGTTTCCTGGCAAGGTGTTTTCTGTGTAGGTCAAGCCTGTGCCTGTTGCTGGTGGGTGAACACTTCGATATTCTGCGTGACGAGATTAGTTGTCAAATTGGAATCGATGTTGAATGTTGAATGTTGAATGGACCTCACCGTTGAGCTTTCCGATCCAATTCGTCTCACCCATCTCTCTTACCGCATTAGCTTCGGCATTGAGGACATCCTGATCGATGGTTTTCTTTTGCCTTTTTGCAGGCGATTCGACTTTGGGTCGATTTGCAAGTTCGGCTGCTTCCCTCGCATCTCCTTCCCTCATGAAATTGTCCATGGATTGTAGTTGGACTCGTCCAGCGAGGTGGTCCATCGTCACAATATTCAACCCCGTATCAATAGTATCGTATGTATCAATGCACACGCTGCAGGTGGGAGACTAGATTACTGGAAAACAGATACCTTAACAAGTAGCCTGTTTACTGGGGGAGCGTGGTGGTGGTAGGAAGTAGGTTGTGTTTGATTGAGATGCTTCAAGGTGGTTGAAATGGAGCCCAGCCCTTCACCTTAGGTCACGTGGAATTTCTGCGGCTACCCATAGGCCGAAAAAAAGCCGCGCCAACCCAAAAGTGATACCGAGTAGACAGCTCTTTAGAATTATTATAATCAACACAAAATGTGTAGAAGGCAAGTGTTCTTGGTGTTGAGTATAGCGCCACTTTATTCAATGTCGGTGCCTCGCCCATTCCCAAGTTGTGTAAAGCACCAGGGCCTGCAGGAATTCGTAACTGTAGGCCTGAAAGACTTTCCCTTCTATAATTGTTCTAACAATTCTAGGAGAACGGAATTGCTATTGATCGAATTATCCAAATCGTTTGGGATAATTGAAACAAATTTCAAGTCTTGTTCGAACATTCAGATGTCAAGATAGCCGGCATCTACTCTTGGCCAGTCATGAATTCCTGCCCCCCCCCCCCCCCCGTGAAGTTAGATATTACTGCACTAATTTACGTCAGGTGCTTAAGTGCGGTAATATAAAGTCAATTTTCAAGATTGACAGCAATAGAAGGAATCAGCCTCAACATGATTCTTCCATCACTAACTCAGTCTAAATAAATTCCATGCTGGAGCTAAAACCTCTCAAAATCTTTCAAGCTAGAACATGTATGCCGCATGCCTCCATGAAGATACAATACATCAGTGCATCTTCAAGGTGTATTCTTTGGTCACGTCTCGCTGGAAAGGAAGAAAATACAAGCAGTTGGTGTCGTCTTAGAATCCTTCTTCCCAACTACAAAATGATCAAATGGTCCTACTATTCCATTACAAATCCAACATCTGCATCGAACCAAGAGAAAATACCAATCTCTTTCTTGTTCCGCTGAAGATGCCTCTTTTCGTTGATACAAGAATCTACTCTGCTGTCAAGTATAGCATGTGTCACTATGTCTAGAGGTGTTCAAGGCATAGCAAACATACCACCCCCTCACATTTACGCAATGAAGAAAGGATACAAAAGACCTGTTGAAAAATACGCTTGGTTGTAAGTAGACTACTGTTGAACCCATGGAAGAGATCTTTCTCAGCGTCACTGAGGAAAGTCCCTACCCATAGGTTAAATGAGCTCATGATTTTCTCATTGAAAATCCAGGAGCTCATCTATTACATAGAATCTGTGCTTTGGGTATCATATCATAAACTTTCACACAGGAGCTTCCCTTGAATACTTAGAACAACAAAGTACCTTTTTGGTTCTAGTCTTCAAAGAAACCACCATCGCTGTCATCCTCTTCATCGTGATTCCTCTTAACGCTGAGAGATGCCCCAAATAGCTCGTTCTTCTCAGATCCCCGAGTATGGTTCTTCTTTCTGCCAACAACATCCTGTACCCGATTTTGACTTCTTCTTTCGCGGCGATTGAGTCCCGAGGTATCTGGTACGGTGGCAGGTTTTAGTTTTGGTTTTGGCTTCGCAGGCCGGTGTTCGAGCGATTTGGGCTTCTGGGTCTGCATCGTGCTTTGTCTATTTCGCAATCGAGCAAGGGTACCTTCCTCCATGCATTTTTCGACTTCCGCCCACATTGGAGGTTTTGCTGGTGGACCTGAATCTCCCGAGCTGTCTCCTTCTTCTGTTCCCGACTTCTTTTGTGGATAGAGACTGATGTATCGTTCGCTCAGAGGTGAGCATTGGGTATAATTCAGATCCACTTCGGCGATATGCATCTTCGTCTTCAAAGTCTCGACCTCCTCCTCTGACGTCGACTCCAGCAACTGCTTGCGAAGCTTCTTCAAAGTCCTGGTCGCCTTTTGACGTTCTAAAAAATAACATTAGACAGGAACTTGGGAGAGAGGAATAACGGACATACCAAAGAAGCGAACCATATGGTATTGTTTGATCATTTTCTGTCTGACCTTTTCTGCCTCGGCAACCTCCAATTCCTGACCATATGCCTCTAGCGCACGCTCATCCTCCATTCTAACGGTTGCTGGCAGGTCGTCTCCACGTTCAAGTCTTCTCGACACATCGCGAATTCGTTTCTTGATTGCGTTCACACTCGATGCGTGCGCCTGCTTCTTGTGAGGTTCGAATGTGCGGGGCTTTTTGGAAGGCTTCGGCCTGCTGCCAAGAACTTGGAATTGTCGAGACTCATGGACAGTTTCCTGGGGCTCCGATTCTTCGTGTTTCCGTTTGCCTGCCATTGGGTTATTGTGCTTGGGGTGTGTGTTCTTTTTTGGTGAGGTTTATCTTGAGATAACGAGGTACGAGGCTCACAGTTTATTTTCTTGCAGGCATGGAGGTACCCTTGGCGAGGCTCACAGCGGGTCGTAAAAGCGGCAGTGAATACTTCTGGCTGGACAGAGCTGTCAACCTAGGTCTTGTTGTTCCTGAATTTCCAAGGTAATTCACCTCAAAAACTTTGAACAATTCAGAACATAACCTAAAGTTTTTAAAACAACAAAATCCCAAATTAATGCGTCACTCTAAAAGGGACTAAGAAGTTGGAACAAGTAGCTACGAGTGCTGCTTTTGTTTTCTCACGCTATTGAGGTTTGATCACGTGCGCGCTAAAAGATAGCCTCCCACTAGCGCCGGATCAACTTCGCACTTCAGGTTGCTCCTTCCCAGAGCCCCTCCATTGCAGCAACAACTCCGCATCCTAATCCGATCCGAACTCCGGCCTTGCATCAGCCAATCGGCGAAACATGTCCACAAGCTCCGTGATGTCCTCTTTTCAAGAGGACGAGGATCTGTAAGTTCACCCATCACCCTTTCACGGTCGCAACAAATCTACGAATGGACATTCTTTTTGCCAGATCGCGTTTTTGTCACACCAAACAGACAGACTACTCCTCTCACTTCGCCTGATCTATGCGCTTGAGGATGATAGATCGCGTGAGTGATATCTGATATCTCAGATCGCTGACTTGAATTGGGATCAATAGATCGCGATCTTCAACAACAGAAACTCCAGGTGTCGACGACCCGCGACTCCTTTACCCAAACGACCCTGAATCCCCTCTCATCTTCCATTTTGACCCTTTTACACCTCGAAAAGGCTCACCATCCACCCCTCCGCGTGGCCGCCGTGCATCGCCATCACCTCCCACCCCGACCTCGAAAGTACCAGCGGGCAGACGACTACGATCTACTTCGCCTGTCGCTATTCGCCAGCCACTTTTCGATCACTTGCCCTTGTTCAGACAGTCGACTACTACCGAGGAGACTACTCTTACAGACCCTTTTCTAGACACACAGCCTCGATCTCCCATCAAGGAGTTTTTCCACATCTTGCCTTTGTCGTCAAGAGAGCCAACCACCACAGAGCCTATTACACCAACCCGACCAACTGTTATCATTAGGCCTCCTCCCGCTTCGCGAAAGCACATTATGGAGCGCCACGAGGGCATCATCCGGTGGTCCCCTATCCCATCACGGGACGAGTTCATGGTATTGAACCTCCACTCGCGTATTGTCCAAGTCTACGAAGCAAAGGGCCACGCACAACCAGGCAAGTTCGACTATGAGCCACGATCCAAGCACACGGAGATTCCACCTATCAACACCTACGATTGGTCCCCGGCTGTTGAAGGACTAGTTGCCGTCGGTACTTCTCATGGCGAGGTTCACTTACTACGCGTTGACGACGACTCAAACGCATCCATCACCCTCCCCCTAAAATTGCAAAGATCTTGTCAATCGGTTGCATTCAACACGACTGGCCTGCTTGCCGTTGGTCTTGACAGAATTCGAAATGATTCTTGTCTTCAAATCTGGGATGTCAACCATCGTCTCGGCAATTGGGATCCGCAGCAACGTGGTTGGAGCAGTGTTTCTGCCATGACCATTGAGCCGAAGAAGAAGCTTGAAGGTAGCATCTCAATCACAAGTGTCAGATTCTTCGAAGACCAGCCTCAAACCCTCGTCGTTGGTGTCAAGAACCAGAGCGTGCGAATTCACGATCTCCGAGGTGAGTTCATCACCGTCTGCGTCAGGGGAAAAGTGCTAATAAATCTAGATCCAAATTCGAGTGTAATGCAATTCACGACCCGATGTAATAACAACCTGGCAATTGATTTTGCGGATACCAACTACTTCGCGTCTTCATCCCTGGATCAAGCAGGACTCGTCGTCTGGGACCGTCGTGTCACTAACCGTTCCACTGCATCTCCGATGTATTTGGACGCTATTGATGAATATGGTGTACCTTGGGGAGCAGCATTGAGCCTCAACAAGGTCATTGAAATGGAGAAGGGAGTTCACATCAAACAACTTCGATACTGCCGCGAACATCGGGGAATGCTCGGAGTTTTATCTTCTGCGGGCCAATTGCAAGTTCTCAAGACGAACAAGGAGTATATCGAACCAGAATCCATTGATGATGTCGAGGGTAGTCCTGAGCTACTCGAGGTCAAGAAATCGATTGATTTGGAGTACGCCTGTTTTGATCCTAATCATCAAAGAAAGCCAGAAGACCGCATCGTATCCTTCGATTGGCTAAATCTCAATACCCCTCATTTGGACCCAAGAATTGTTGGTTTACGTGCAAATGGCAGTTTTGAAATTTTAAAGACACCTGCTGCTAGTGCTGGTCACCTCGCTCAATTGGTCCCCTGGGTCCCCCCTCGTCCACGTAAGTACCACACCAGATCCTCCCGCCATTGCTTACAAGCTTACATTTACTTAGTTGATGAGCCATATATGACTTTGATGCGTTTTAAAGATCCCAATGAGGCTGAGAAGGTTCTGGGTCCGCTTTACGCTGATGCAGCCAAAGCTGATATCCCTGTCTTTGGACCTAATGGTTTCAATAATCTCGAGACCAAGAAGAGACTCAATGCCGCAATCAAGGAAGCCATCCACTCGGGGGAAGACCCAGTCGTTGATTTGTTGCCGCCGTTTAACTCAAAGGACAATGATCCTGAGGCTTCCGGTTCTACCAACCCCCCATCAGATCAACTTTCGGAGCTCAACATTGAAAATAAGGTCGACAAGGGCAAGGGCAAAGCTGAGCCTGAAGCTGAAGCATCTAAGAAATACATGTCCAGTCGGGAAATGCATGACACGGTTCACTACTCGGCTCTTAGCGCGCTTCCATCTTCAAAGGAGATTAAGCAAGAGCTTGATAACGTGATGATCAAGAGAGCCGTTGCTGGATATCTTTTTGACTGCTCAAAGAATGCACAAATGCTCAAAGATGCCGAGTGGACGGATGACCCATGGCTTGTGAAGGTCTGGTGGTGGATTGCGAGTGAGTCTCTTCAATACCTGATATCTTATTTTCATAGCTAACAAACATGTAACCAGATTCTGAGGCACTCATGAACCCAGGTGGCAGAAAGATTGGCATGGCTGTCTTTCCTCTCAATCTCTCGCGCATGGGCGTACACCCCATATGGATGAATAATCTTGGTGAGTTTTTATTTCATAATTGAAATGGGCATCGCTGACTCTCAAAAGGCAAGAAGTTTAAAGCACGTATCATTGGTGCTCCGAACATTCCGGATCCAGAACAATGGGAGATCATCATCGGAGAAATGATCAAAAAGCTGAGAATCCCAGAGTTTGAAGGCATCGCAACCAGCAAGCCTAATCACCGTCAATTGTGCTTGGCAACATGCGGTCTGATCAAGTCTCCAGAAGAACTTGAGGAGGACATTGCCTCACTCATCGAGGAGGATGAATACACCAATGCGGCGGCATGGGCACTATTTGAGGGCATGCCTGAGCGTGCTGTTGAGCTATTGAAGAAGGGCGACAAGATATACCTCGTTTTTTTGGGAATGGCTCTCGAAATCAAGTTAATGAGCACCAATACGACCAGTCTTGACTCGAACTGGGAGCAAGTTCTTGAAAACCACCCAGAGATGTTCGAAGACCCATATCTACGAGCCATCTATGCATTCATCACGAGTGGAGACTGGGCAGCCATCGCCAACGAGGATACCTTACCAATGAGAGATCGAATCGGAGTTGCCTTGCGCAAATTCGACGACGAGCAACTCACCGCTTGGCTCGAGGCCATGATGACCGAGGCAATCAAGGAGGGCGACATTGAAGGTATATTCCTATCGGGGATTACCGACGATTTTGTTGATATCTGTGCCAAGTACGTGGAGAAGTTTCTTGACCACCAAACACCAATCTTGATACTCTCGCACTGCTACCCTCGTTACATCGAAGACATCCGTTGCGATGTCTGGCGAAAGGAGTATTGTGCCTTGCTCCATCGACACCAGCAGCACATTCTCCGCGTTCTCTTCGACCAGCAATCCGCAAAGCTCAGTCGCGGTCAGGACGGGACTCGTGGCATCAAGCCACCTCCCAGACAAGTCACCATTAGATGTCTCAACTGTGACTTGCAAACGGCCAACGACCTGGCGAACACCGGCGATCCTTCCTCCTCTGCAGCCGGCCCATCGACGACAACCAACGATGGACGAAACCCATTGATGGCAGCCGGGGTCAATGCTGGCCTCTGCTGCCCTAAATGCGGCGCCCATCTCCCACGATGCGCTATCTGCTTGCAGCACGTTGGGGTCCCTCGCTCAGATAAACCTGAGCTCTCGAGCGACCCAGCGATCCGAAGAATGGCCAGATTTCCCAGCTGCTGTCTCAAGTGCAAGCATGTCTTGCACTTGGATCATGCGGTTGCGTGGTTCGAGAGACATGTGGAGTGCCCGATTCCGGAGTGTCGCTGTCAGTGCAAGATTGAGGATTTGTACAAGGAGGAGTGAGGTGGAGGGGGATGTTCTTGTGGGAGTGGGATTTATGGGGGCGTTTTTGATTTTTTTGCTGCATGAAACGGAGTAACACGAGATACCCAGTGCGATGTTTGTGTAGATAGTTTACGAAAGGGTACATAGCAGAAATACGTGAACATATGGAGATGAAACGTACATTCAGAATTGAAACTACGTGACTTCTAACTCTAAATTTCAGCAGTTCGTCATCTACTTTTCTGATTTTTTGAGGAGGTTCGAGTAATTGAATCGAAACAATAGACTTGCTAGAGACTTCGGGCAATTCTCATTCAGTGCTGTAAACTATTCCAGTAACTCTATTCGATCAACTTGACTATCCTACGCTTTTAAAGAAAATGTATCAAATGACTTTTCTTTAGATATATCTTCCAAGAGAGTTTATGCTTTTACTCTTGATAGTTCGTCGTATACTCTCTTGAGGAACAGAAATGTCCGAGAGTACCAGAGCAACGAAATTCTAACGAAAGACTTACGAACAGACTTAAGTTATTTGTCATAGTTTTTCTTCGACGTGGTCTAGTTACTTGGTTCATTTGATTTAACTTCAAAAAATCCCATGAGAACGGAATTCAACTGAGATTATTTAGAAGATCCTAAAAGATATGATTTCCTATTATTTTTCTTCATCTATTATTTTCTTAGTAGATTGAAGGTCAAAATTCTAAGGCTTGCGTGATGATATAGTTAGTTCTCATTCCCGAGTCTCTCGTTGCTTCATAAACTTGACTTGGTTTCGAGTAATTGTCCAACCATACGCTCAAGTGCCCGATAGGAAAAACCCAACGTTCCGTAGTAAGCTACCTCAACCTAGGAATATCTCATAGCTCAAAACAACTTTTCCTGAATCCTACTCTCGTAGACAACCTTCTCTCATAATAACCTTTTCCGTATTTAAACAGCAAAGACATAACTTTGCAAGCCCCGATACTTTACTCAGCTCATCGATATCGTAAGACTTCAACCTCTTCTCTTCCACTCCTTTTCTTCCCTTCTCCAGCAAATTCAAGCTCCTTAGAGCGTTTTAAACCTGCTTTTTACGTGCAACACCTTCTTCTGCCGAGCATATTCGCACTCTCTTGATAAAATCTTCCCCTGCTTACTTCTTCAGTAACAACGGCTGGTTGATGCTCTGGAAACTACTTCTTAGTGCGACCTTTGAAACCATTCCTCCTCGTCAACTCGAAAGTATTCCTGGTACATACGCTTCTTTTAATGTAAGTTGGGCATTTGCCTGTAATTAATAATTTCATTCCGGGGACTTCGATAGGCTAGTATTCCCCGAGTGATAGGTCCCACGGATTCACAAGAGACGACACATTGTTCGAGGCCGAGAATTTCGCATTGTGGGACTTCGATAAGAAATCGCACAGTTGAAGGGCTCGTACCCTCTTCGAAAACGACTTTCATGGCTAGAAATATATCTCTATCTGCTACCACTTCTACCTAGAAACACGAGCTCGAATAACGGACATTCATAAAAGTTGAATACACAAAAGCGAGAACATTTGAAATGTAGTTGCAGTCTTCAACGAGGAGAGAAGCACTCGAAAGAGTAGGTTCCAATTTCCATGGTCAATAATCGCTTCGATTCTAATAGATTAGCTTGCTGAACACCGGAGCGACCCTGGCCCTCGATGTCGTGGGTTTTGCCTTGGTTATACTCCCAGTCACAGTATACCTAGGTACTAGATTTTAAGGTTGCACCTTCTCTTTTATCTCACGAACCACATAGAGGGGATCCCGGTCACGACTTCGGAATCTAAGCGTGGGTAGAGTCGTGCCTTCCCATCTCGTAGTAGCATGAGATGAGAAGAAAGGAAGGAGCAACCTCGCGTATTGTGTTTTGAGGCAAGTGGAGGGTTTAAGTTAGGAAGTAACGCCCCCGGGTGTTGAGAATTGCCGGAAAAACCAAGAGGTTTTGTTTTTGTCTTCCCCTTCTCTTTTCAACTCTCCCAAGGCATGACAACTTACCCTAATAAGTAGTCCGTAGAACTCTGAAACGACAGAGAGTTCCTCGAGTTCAGTCAAATGCGGCAACGCTTCGGGTTCTCCTTGTAAGAGTACTTGGAAGCATTATTCGATAAAATCTAAGAAGCCAAGTTACTTGTTTCTCCTAAAAGATCTTGAACAATATTCGTACTTTTGAAGGCTCACTTCTGGTACGAGTGCCCTTTATCCGACTTCCGACTTCCGACTTCCGAAATCAAATACCCAAGCATCCCTCCCCTGTTATCCGTAAAACAAGCTTTCCAAGCCTCCAGATTTCGCCCGGCAAAACCCCGGGCCAACACCGGAAGAGCACAGCCCTACGCAGCGACGTCATCCCGAGGTAATAACACAGCATGCATGGTAGAATACCTACTAGTTCAGGTACCAAGGATCAACTCTTGATCACTCTTGCCTCAGAAGATTGCGACGACGAATGACGTTCCTTCCTGCCACGAGCAAGGGGAGAGGGAAGTGGCGGCACGCAGTGGGAAGGGAAGATAAATACTCGAGAGTTCCTCGTTGGCAGAAATAATTCAAACAATACCATTCATACTCTTTTGCACGCAACCAAGTCTTACAACAACAAAGAAATCCATATCCAACAAACACAATATCCCAAACACATCACCACATACATTCTTCAAATCACAACACCAAACAAAATGGCAGCATCCTCAACCGTACATATTCCTCCTTTCCCCCCCTTCTTCTCTCTTCCACACTCTCATCCATCATCCCCTTCAATCGAGTGCTAACAACCAAATAGACAGCCGTCCTCCTCTACTTCCTCGCAATCCTCTTCCCACCCATCCCAGTCTTCCTCAAAGCAGGATGCGGAGCCGACTTCATAATCAACCTCTGTCTCTGCCTCTTAGGTTGGCTCCCAGGTATTCTTCGTATGTCTCATCCTCCTCGTCAAACCCCAAGATAAGAGCTGATGAAAACAACAGACGCATGGTGGATCATCAGCAAACACGAACAGACGACTATCCAGACCATATGAATCCCTCGCACACCAACACCCTCGTCTCAGCCAAGTTCTCGCGATGAAATGAGAAATGAGGGAAGGGTTTGAGGGAAGGGTTGAGGAACATCGTATAGGAACAAGACAGGAGGGGAACTTTGGCATTTTGAAATGGGAATACCCGGGTTTTGCGGAGGCGTGGCGTTTTTGCTTTATGTTATGGGAATAAGGGAACGGGCGGGATGAGATGGAGGCTCTTTGGGAAAGGAATACAAATACCCATTTCCAGCGTTACAATTTGGTTTCAGGATGCCAAACTCACCTGAGAGCCCAATCCATATTGAAAAGAGAGAAACTGAGAGTCACAAGACGTTCAAACGATAATTCCCAGAGCCCCTTCCCTCATCATATGATCTCTTGCCGACGTTCAGTTTCGTTGCATGCTTTCAACTCACCTCGCGACACCCCAATGTAAAAGTCCTCGAGTACAATCAACGCTTTCAGTGGCCAAAGGAATAGTTTCCGGAAGAGAAGAGTGCCTTTTTTTCGTCATATGATACAATATATTTACATTGTACGCCATCCCTTTTGTAATTTTTACCCCCAAGATCCTACAAGTCGCTCTTCCATCAAACCCCACTAGCCGTCTATTCGACCAACAATTCATACAAAGATCACAAGAAAAAAGGGTTTCTCTAAAAACAACAACAAGCGAAGCGAACTAGATCTAGTCTCACTTCTTATGTCTATCCGCCTGCGCCTTATCATGAGCCGCAATCAATTCCTTCCTAAAACATATGTTAGCATCTCTCATATCCTCACGACAAAAAGGGGGGGCCTACTGCAATTGACCAGGCGCAGGACTATAATGACTAAACTCCATCCCAAACTCCCCCTTCCCCTGCGTCGCCGCCCTCAGCTGCGAACTAAACCCAAACATAGCATTCAAACTACAATCCGCAATGAGAGTAAAATCCTCGGGTCCAATTTCCGTATCGTTGATGATCGCATTCCTCTTATTCAGCAAGCCCACAATATTCCCCTGGAACTCGTTGGGGGCCGTGATGGTGGTTTTCATGAGGGGTTCCAGGACTTGTGGTTTGCATTCTTTGAAGGCCTTGCGGAAGGCTTGTTGTGTTGCGTTTTTGAAGGCCATTTCTGAGGAATCCGTCATGTGGGTTGCGCCGTCGTTGACGACCATTGTTGTTCCTAGGACGGGGTGGCCGATGAGGGGGCCTTTTTCGCAGGAGGCCATGAAGCCTTTTTCGCAGGCGAAGAGGTATTTTTCGGAGATGGAGCCACCGGTTACTTCCTCTCTGAATTTGGAGATGCCGTAGCCATTTGGTCCGGGTTCGATTGGCTCCATGTATCCAACCACACGGGCGAAATCACCAGCTCCTCCGGTTTGCTTCTTGAGGGTGTGGTCGAATTTGACTCCTTGAGTGATAGTTTCTCGATAGGCAACTTGGGGTTTACCGGTCTCGACTTCGACCTTGTACTCTCGTCTCATACGTTCAACGTAAATGTCAAGATGAAGTTCTCCCATTCCTGAGATAATCGTCTCTTGAGACTCGGCGTCGACATGGACTCTGAAGGTAGGATCCTCTCTTTGGAAACGAGCCATGGCTTTACTGAAATTCGAGCCGTCCTTGCTGGTTTTTGGCTTGATTGACAAGGAGATAACAGGATCAGGAACGAACATGGAACTCATAGAATATGGAAGCGTTCCATCTGTAAAGGTATCTCCTGATGCACAGTCAACACCAAACACAGCGCAGATTTCTCCGGCTCCAATCTCTGGAACTTCCTCCATTTCATTCGAGTGCATTCGCACAATTCGAGGAATTTTGACTTTCTTGTCATTTCTGGCGTTGAAAACATTCATTCCCTTTCTCATTGAACCTTGGTAGACTCGGATATAAGTCAATTGTCCATAATTACTCTCTTCGAGCTTGAAAGCCAAGCCAACAAATGGAAGAGAGTTGTATGAAACAAGCTTGACTGGTTTTTCATCCTTGACTTTATCCAAAGCCAAATTTTCGACTTCAGCGGGATTTGGGAGATAGTCGCAGACGGCGTCGAGCATAGGTTGAACAGATTTGTCTGCCAAAGCACTTCCCATCAATACTGGGGTAAACTTGAGTGCAATTGTCGCTCTTCGAATGGCCGCCTTCATCTGTAATGGGGTAGGAATCTTTTCATCCAAGAAGATCTCAGCAATTTCATCATCAACATCAGCCAACGTTTCAATCAGCATTGATCTTCTCTCGTCGACCAAATCTTTGAGTTCCGGTGGAATTTCGTTCGTTTTCCTGATGGTCTCTCCTCGAGGACCGTCATTATAAATTGCTTGCATCTCAATCAAGTCGACTACACCATTGAAACTATCCTCCGAACCGATTGGAACCTGTAAAGCTGCAGCTGGAATTCGGAGTTTCTGGTTGATTTGATCGACTGCCTTGAAAGGATTGGCACCCATTCGGTCCATCTTATTCACGAAACTGATTCTAGGAATGTTGTACCTTCGCATCTGTCTGTCTACTGTGATGGTCTGACTCTGAACTCCACTGACTGCGCAGAGAATCATGACAGCTCCATCCAGTACACGCAAAGCTCTTTCGACCTCGATTGTGAAATCAATATGTCCTGGTGTATCGATCAGATTGATGTGGTATTTCTCCTCTTTTCCATTCTCAACCTTTTTCCAGTCGCAGAAAGTGGCGGCAGATTGAATTGTGATTCCCTTTTCTCTTTCCAACTCCATCGAGTCCATCTTTGCACCAACAGCATCTCGTCCTCTAACTTCGTGGATCGCATTGATTCGGCCGGTGTAGAATAGAACTCGTTCGGTCGCCGTTGTCTTTCCACTGTCGATATGCGCCTAGAATCAATGTGTGAGCCTGTATCCTTCATCATAATCCTCGCATGTTATTTACTGCAATACCGATGTTCCTAATCTTGTCTAGCCTCCCCCTTTCCACCTTGTCCAGACCTTGTATAATTGCTTGTTGGGTGAGGGAGGACGGAGAAGAGGCTGCTTGTTTAAGACTGGGGCAAATAATGTTAGTCTATGTTCTCCCGAAGAAAGTCGTAATTCAATGCGCCGGATGCATTGGTGTTGTAGAAATGCCCATCATAGCTTCCAATTCCGACTGGCAGAGATCAGAAATAAGAAAGAAAACTCACACAGCTTCTGCAGCACCAGCACGTATACATCTCGTCTCGGAGAAGAATCTCTGAGCCCCCTTTCCTCTTGCCCCTAAAGTGACACCAGCACCGAGAGCCCGATTCGATGCATTTAAGCACAAAAACCGAGGTCTTCCAGCACTTCGTTGAGCACCGATTGTTGCCTCTGCCGAAGCAACAGCTCTAACAATTCTGTACATCCTTCTGGTTGTTGGTTGAACTCGTGTACAGCGTAATGATACGACCCTCAACTTTTTTCCCTATGCGATTTGGAAGATCCCTGTCGAGATTCTTCCTTACCACGTGTTTTCGCGATATGAATGGAAATCGCGTTTACCTAGGTAACCTACGTCCGTAATTCTTGAAAACAGCCATGCGCCAGCCCTCAAAGATCCCGTCTACATGCAGAGTCTGCTATTTCATACCTTGCGATATTTGATGAATCGATTCCGGGACCCTTCGACATGACCTCGCCACATCCGCCTCCACCTCCAGAGGAAGAAAATGTGGTGAACGAGCATGACACATTGAAGTATTCCCTTCTAGGGCCCTCATTAACAAAGTCCGGCCAAGACAATGTAGATCAGCAGAAGGTATGTATGCCAATTTAATGCCCCTTTCAAGCTATACTAATACCCATAGGTTTCCGAAATCATCTACAACGCCTCAAAGGGCTCAAAATACTTCCAAAACGAAGAGGCCCGAGATAAGAATCTCACTCAAAAAATCGAACGAATCCTCTCTAAAAAGAAACAACTCGAAAAGCTAGACCTCGCAAGCGATCGCAGAAAAGCGGACGACCTCATCGCCGAACTCGAACTCACCCGCGATCTCTCCCAAACAATAGTCCACATCGATTGCGATGCCTTCTACGCCGCAGTCGAAGAGCTGGATCGTCCGGAGTTAAAGGACCTACCGTTTTCAGTCGGCAAAGGCGTTCTCACAACCTGCAACTACCATGCCAGGAAATTTGGATGTCGAAGTGGGATGGCGGGGTTTGTGGCGAAGAAGTTGTGTCCGCAGTTGATTCAAATACCGCTGAATTTCGATAAATATACGTCGAAGGCGCAGGAGGTTAGGGAGATAATTGTGGATTATGATCCGAGGTTTGAGAGTGCGAGTATCGATGAGGCGTACTTGAATATTACGGAATATTGTCAGAAGAATGATATTTCTCCGGAGGAGTGTGTTGAGCAATTGAGAAGGGAGGTTCATGAGAAGACGAAAATTACTGTTTCGGCTGGAATCGCTGCCAATGCAAAGCTGGCGAAGATATGTTCGAATTTGAATAAACCAAATGGACAATTCATTCTTCCGAGTGAGAGGCCTGCTATTATGGCATTTATGAGAGAGCTTCCCACCAGAAAGGTCAACGGAATAGGACGAGTCTTCGAACGAGAACTAGATGCTATCGGTGTCAAAACATGTGGAGATATCTACACCTACCGCCAATTCATCTCGAAATTATTCGGTGAGAAGGCATTTGCCTTTTTGATGCAATGTTACCTCGGTCTTGGACGAACCTCAGTCCAACCAGCCGAAGAATACGAACGCAAAAGTGTAGGCACAGAAAGTACCTTTGGAGATATGAGTGACCCAAGTCAACTTCGAGAAAAACTCCGCGCCACGGCCGAGGAATTAGAAAAAGACATGATTAGAACACAATTCAAAGGTCGAACTCTATGTCTAAAAGTCAAACTCCACACCTACGAAGTCTTCACTCGCCAAACCATTCCCCCAAAAGCAGTCTACCTAGCAGATGACCTCTACAAATTCGCCCTTCCCATGCTTTCAAAGCTGGAGCATGAATTTCCTGGCATGAAATTGAGACTTTTAGGATTGAGATGTACACATCTCGTTAGTACGAAGAAACCAGATACCATGGCATTCTTCGGCTTCAAAAAACGTACAACAACCGAGTCTTCAGAAACAGGAGAACCAAACCCCCCGCCGCCGAAGCGAAAAGCAGAACTTTTATCAAATGCCACAGAAGAGGAAGAAGAACAATGGCAAAAATGGCCCGACGAACTCCTCTTCGAAGACGCAGAACGCCAAGAACGAGAAGATGAATATCAAGAACTCGAATCTCTGAGTCAGGAAATTGATAAGAGGTGTCATCATGGGAAAGAAATACTTCCTAATCCTACGCCCAAGAAAGAGAAAGAAAAAGGGGAAGAGAGTGTTGAGGAGGAATGGTGGTATTGTCCAATTTGTAGTAGGCCCCAGGCAAAGGATGAGAGGGCTTTTAATGAACATATTGATTTATGTCTTTCGAGACAGACTATTAGGGATGCGGTACAGGAGGGTGCTGACCATGATAAGATGAGGGAGGTGGTGAGAGAGGCTACGCCTAGTAATAGGAAGAGAGGTAGTGAGAAGAAGGATAAATCTGGGAAACCGGGGGATCCTAAACAGAGACGTTTGTGTTTTGGGTAATGAGGATGTTGGGGTGTTAATGAAGAAGGGCTTTTGCATCTCTGGGTTGGCATAGCGATTAACGAAACAAATGGGATTTAGGGCATTGGGTAAGGCGTTTAGAGAAATCATTGATGTATAGCCTCTTGGAGTAGACAGGATGTTTCTTAATACCTGATCACCTACAACTACTTACAGTCTTACATCCTTTTGTACCTCTCATCCAAACTTCACTTCACACCTCCCCAACCAGCCAACACACTAGTCTCGCACTAACCTCCAATACTAACCACTTTTAGACTTTGCCCTCTCTTCTATTGCACATCGCAAAAGCGCTAGGGAAACCCCTAGACAGTACTACCAACCCTGAAACCGCATATCACAACGACAACATATTTGAAAACCAAGTCGATGGCGTAGAATGAATAAATTGCTTTTCCCCCCACGCTGGGTATTTTTTATAGATTTTTAGGTTTTTGTTGTGGAGAAATATACTCTGTTTGGAGGTTGGGGGGTGTCGTTGCTGAAATCTCGCTAGCTGCCGGGAGAGGGGGCGGGCTAATACACCAGCCCCACTAAAACCCACAATTCCAGAATTATATTTCAAATACACAAATAACACTTAGGTATATCACAAATCCAGAACCACTCGCTTGGTCTGGTCGGTTGAAGGTTCCATCCGTCGCAAGTAGCACCATAAAAATATCTAACATACCGGGTATTCTCAGCCTACCTTAAGTGGCGGGCAGAGTTTTTGCTGGTTTTTTAATTTTTGGAGTGCCTTTTTTGAGGTTTTTGTTGAGGGGGTGTAGTCCTCTTTTTAGCTTATTTTGGAGGAGTTTACGATGCTAGCCCTAATTAGAGCGCACAACTGGACTCGACCTAGAAGATTGACAACCTCAATGCAGTGGTTCACTGCTTGACCGGTACACTTCTTTCGGGTTGTTCTATTCTGTTCTTGTTTCTAGTCTCTTTCGAAGTAATAGCTCGTAACTTTTGAACTCGAAAGATGGAACTACAAGATTTGAGAGTTACGGTATGTACTGCCTCGTCCATCGATCGTGAGGTATGGTCAGTTACATCCTGCCTACTCAAGAGGCTATAGACAATAAGTCATTTTCCGAAAATCATAGATTCATTGCACTCTTGAGGAAATCAGTTATTCATTCCCAAACTTGTAGGTATAAAAAGCAAGGTATCATTCATCCCGCCTCCCACCACAATCCTCAAATCCCATTTCATTTCATACAGACAGCCACCCCGAGAAAGGAAATGAGGAGAACAAGCCAGCCTGCCAGTCATTTCAAAATCCATATTCCAGCCCAGAGCAGATCAAATCCCTTGCCATGCAATTTTGCCCTCCCAAATCACACCAAATTTTCACAACCCCGCTTTGCCCTTTCTTCGTGAGTCAAACATCTAAGCACCTCCCTCTCTCTTAGCATACTCCTCCTCCATTCTCTCCTTATACAACTTATCCGCCTCGCTCTCCTCTCCCTTCTCGTTCACCGGACTCGTCGGATCTTCTTGTAGGATTCCCTCTTTCACGAGGTCGGAGGGGTCGGGACGGTGCGAGATCTTCTCGTTTAGGGTGTCTACTTTCATTTGCTTCTCGAGCTCGCGTTGGGGACCGAGGAGGGATGGGGCTGCGGTTGAGGATGGGAGGATGTTGCCTTGAGGTTTGTTAGTGCTGTGTGGTGGAGAGGGGAATTGGAGGGGCTCGGGATAGTAGATGTGGTAAAAGGGAAGGGGGGGAGAAGGGAGGGGAAACTTACGTTCAATGAGATCTTCTCTCTCTGGACGGTGTTCTAGACCTCGCTTTAGGGAATCGGTTGCGCGTTGGCGCTCAAGTTCTAGAGCTGCTGCTTGGAGCGCTCTGCGGGTCTGTTAGCATATATCATTAAGATGTCCTTCTTGAGAAGCGCATTAAAGCTTGTAGACAGGGCGGGGTTCTAATGCTCGAACAAGGGCACAAGGAGGGCAATAGAGAGAAGAAGGGAACTAACGGAGCAGCATTGATATCCAACAAGATATGTCTATCCTTCAACTCCTTCGGATCGGGTCTTTGGGCGAGTTTCTTCTCGAGGGAGTTTTGTCTGATGTGATGGGGGTCCTTGAGGGGAGAGATGGAACTCTCGTCGATAGAGGTGGCGCGGTCCGGTGATCCTGCCATGATTGCTTTAGTTTGGGTTTTTGTTTGTGTTTGTGTTTGTGTTTGTGTTCTTGGTTTGAGAATCTGAGGGTGTAGGTTGGAGAGGTGAGTTTGTAGGTTGGAGAGTTTTATGGTGGTTGCTTTGTTTACCCTTCAAGGTTCCAAGCTCACACCTCGAAGTAACCCCTGTCGGGTAACTCGTCATGGGTTCCACCAACACGTTACCCCGCAACCTGCACTGCCCGAAATACTCAGCGTCCACGGAGCTGGTAAACATCACACGAGAAATAACATGATGATCAACCTATAAAGTCACGTTTGAGTCGTTAAGAAGTCAATTTATGGTCAGAAAGCTTTGAATTTACTTACTGGCGAATATGGTGTGTAAGACATCCGCTTGTTGTTCTCCTTCCCGTACATGCTTTTGGTCAATTTGGTCACAGAGAGAAATGACCGAATTTTCTTATATATGTGTATAAATATTATGCCAACTCAACGCTCTATACTATTCTTTCCGTACACTACACTCGCCCCGAATCCTCGACTAGTGATGGACACAATAGGGCCATTTCGGACACGTAAAAGGCCACGTCGTCGTCAAATATGCATAGAGATACCAGCCAAAAGGCAAAACAAGAAGAAACACAAAAAGGCAGAGGAGATAGCAGAAAAGGGTTCCACAGTACGACTCTACAAGTTCTACGTCTTCTCTTGAACTTCGTCGGGGGTGCTTGTTGCGAGGGGTGGCCATGCTGTCGTAACTAGTTGGTGGTTGCGAGGTGTTCAGGAGGGGCTGGCTTGGGTGATTGGGGTGAGTATCTTGTGAATTGTTCGCGACACATTTATTATATCCTAATTGGAAGCAATTGCAAAATCTCATCAAAAAGATACTCACAGTGGTGGTTTTGTTTGATACATCGTGGCTTGCGGCTCTCTCTGCTGTGTGATTTGTATGTTCCGTCATGTTATCCTCGCGCAGCTTGGGAGACATCAATCTGTGCTATTTTGAGGGAATGTGGAGACAGCTTCAAATATAATATACAATGATTGACGTATATGGCAGTATGCGCCAGCTCCCTTTGCTGTTGCCTAGAAGGTCGTGCTGTTGACATAAAATATACCTGGTGAGTTCGGTTAACCGAAAGATTGTATCAGAATATACTTCGATCCAAGTAAAGTTTCAAAACACCGTAAAGCAGGATTCAACAGCTATTACGGGATCGAGCCTGCTAGCAGAAAGGCGTGCATCTGTAATAGAAGTCTCATTCATCGCCACAAATAGAGTACTTATTTTACGCAAACGTAGTTTTATACTATCAGATGGAACTTAAAAAGATGGAAACCAAGTCTCAGGAGACTCTCAAGACAACAAGTGTTGCAACATGAACAGAAATTGACGAAGAATTGATATGAGAGCAAATTCGTCAACATTTCTAACGTTTGACCCACCTACCAGAGAGTACAGAAATGCGTAACTGCTCACGAGTAGCACATACTCTCTAACCTTTCAAGAACAACTTGAAAACTCAAGTCGGTTATCTCAAAAAAGCAAGAATAATTGATTATTCTAGAATCATTAGAACAATTGTTGCGGGGAAAAGGCATTGGGACTATAGCCACAATTCCTGTAATACCAGAGGTAGGGCGGTGCTTGGATATGGATCGATAATTACTGAAACTTCCTAAGCTTAGTGCTTTACGTTTGTAAAGTCATCCACATTTCTCAGCTGGGGGTTTTCCCACCCTGGAAGAACATCAACTTGAATTAACCGAGGGCGAGTTTGTGTCCTCTTTCGAGGGATTTGGTGACGAGCTTTATTGAATATACAAAGTAAACAGCAGTGACGTAGACATGTGATCATATGCTGTATGTTAAATAATAAATAGTAAGTACCAGCAGACTATACGTGTGAATCGAAGTCTAGTGTAAGCCAAACCAACGAGAAAAATGTGTCTTTGGTGAAGTATGTAATTTAGCAAATAAATATGCACAATTACTCCAGACGCAGCTCATGAAGACTTGAGAGGAGTAAAGAAAGCCAAAAGAGGATAATAAAGCTTTACAGTCTTTGAATACCTGGTTTCTATACTTATACTTATCAATCAAAGAAGAGAACCAAGCTTCAAGTATAATATATACTAATCATAAGCAACAATAGCAACCATCAAACCGGTACTATATAGTAAATTCCACATTCGAATTACATAGTTCTTGGAGTCTTTACTAACTTAGTATTCTAAACATTATCTCGCGATAGACATTAAAAGCGGTCATAAATAGTTCCTACACTGATGTTCTAGATATTGTACTATGACTTGTGTTGAGTTACTCTAGAAACCAAGAAAAGTTCTGATTGCCCAAGAGTTCGCAGAGCAATGCCTTCTTCAATTATCACTATGCGGGTAGCGCTTGAAGCCTACATACAAGTTTGCTTTACAATGGGTTGACAAGTTTCCACAACTCGAGTCGGTGATTTAGGTCGAGGTGAGATGTGATTATTTTTCCTGAAACGGTACTTACATGTTTCCCTTGAGATCGAGAAGAAGTTTGGGGGAATGGAGGGAAATATTTGACTTAATGCGGTTTTGGTTTTGAGGGTGTGGTTCGGTCCATCCTTGAATGCACTTCATTTGGGAAGGTCTCCAAAAGAGCGAGGGAGTAAGTGAACTCACATTTTCAGATTATAGACCTAGATAGAACATGAATTGAGATAGTATTCTAGCCGGAGTAAGAAATGCGTATCTGCTTCGCGCCTGTCATTTTTGACGTGGGTTTTATTATCACGGGAGCATCACGTGCTTGTCAAGGCAGATCACGTTTCTTCAAAAACTCCCCTTTCTCGGTAGAAGTTTCTTGGTGCACTTCCTATACAAAAAACCATCATATTCCACTCATATTCAGCTTCATATCATTGGGGAAATTCTCCTAAGACATGAGGAGAATCGCACTGGTATAGTTTCTCCCTAGTATTCCTCAACAAGTTTGAATGCTCGTATTGCTGAAGTGGCATTTATCTCACACCTCTCACCGAGCTGCTGAAATTTGCTGAACAGGGCACCACGTTACTGTATTTAAATCATACTCTCTTTTTGGATCCTCGCGATTTTTTTCTGGTTTCTTCCTCATTCATACATGGACGCTTTTTTAGAATATCGAGCTATTTGCGAACCTGGAAGTTTTCCCTCTCCAGTGAAGCGCAACCGACCGAGCTTTCCATGGCAATTTGATCCTTTCGATGCCAGTTCTTCACTGTTCAAGGACACAATACACCCCGTTGTAAATGATCGAGTTTTGAGAAACGATGGTGAGAGCAAGGAGGGAAAAACTGCAGGCGCCCCCGCTCTCTCTCGTCCGCTACTTCGCATCAAGCCCACGACTACAAAACCCACTGTACGATACTTGCCACTCAACCAGAAGAAAAACGAGATCCGCCTTCTAAGATTGAAGCTCCGGATATCCAATACTTTATTTCGAAAAGAGGACATTGTGTGCGAACTTGAACAGCCCATTCGAAGAAGGAAGGCTAAATATGTCGCACTCTCATACGCTTGGGGAGACGTGACTGAAATGCGACCTATATACTTGACGGAATTTTGCACCATATCAGCGCCAATCTTGAATAGGCATTGCAAGAATTGCGACGAAAAGACGGAGATCTTCATTTGTGGGTGGATCAAAATTGTATCAACCAGCAAGATGATGCTGAGAAAGAGCATCAAATTCGGCAGATGAAACGTATATATAGCGAGGCCATTGGAGTCATTGCATGGCTTGGGCCTGCTTCAGATAATAGCGACTTCATTGTTTCATTTCTCAATATGGTTGGGGATGTTGTAGCCGACATGTTTGGCTATGAGGTTGCTCTCATTGTTCATCCTTTCTATTGATATAGAATTGCTTGCAACAGGCTTTCATCAATTCTGCAACAGGCCTTGTTGGAAGCGATTGTGGGTCTCACGGCATCGAAAGAAGTCACCAGCAAAAACGGAGTTGCTTTTTCAGACCCTGGAGCTCTGGAGATTTTTGGAACTTTTGTAGATACCATTGAGGAGTTCGGTAGCGCCTGGGTCCCAGATTGGTTGACACCACTACCACCCACTAGCATCTTGAAATATATATCCGTGATTCGGGGATTTTGTCAAAAATCATCGCGTAATTCGGAAGAAGGGGAGGAGGTATCTACAGCGAGAATTGCACAAGGAGACGCATTTGCAGCATATCAGGATGAAGGCATTTCGGACGAAGACCCATATAAGTTTTGTCGTTCCGAATATCGACAGCTTGTTGAAAACTTCAAGAATGCTTCAGTTCCTCAGCCGTATTATGCGAATGGTCTGAGGGCTTTGCATTCTTGGAGACCAGAGATTGAGATATTTAAATTGAGGTGATGGGTATTTCTTCTTAAAGTTCATCCACGAATTTGGTAAAGATTTCCAATAATACCTTTATTCACATATCAAGGGAGTATCCCTATATGACTTGGGCATGGGCGACACATGCTTGCATACCGCAAACTCACCGTCAAACATAACCTCTTCAAGAGCAAGCGAGCACATACCAAAACCGGTAACCCCCACAGAACCAAAGTCAAGCAATTAATCTCTTCGGATCTTCCCCACAATTAATATCAAATATCCCTTCAATAAAACGGAAGTGCATATTGCTTTACCAGTCTTGGACGTGGGGGTTCCCCTCGTCCTTTCAAAGGCCCCCACTATCAATCCCAATCCCACCTACCTGCACTACAATAGCCGGACCTAACGTCCGAACCCTACCAAGTATCGACAGAACCTGTTCTTCGATATCCTGCATCGATCCGTACCCTTACATACATAATCAACCATAATCTCAATCTCTCCAAGAAGGCTCCGGAGTTCCACAAGATAGCGCAAGAACCTGCCCCCTATCCTCCGTCTCTCCCCCTTCATCAAACTTCAGAAACGGACCGGCCAACGGAAAATCATACCTTTGTGTAACCACCAGAATCCTTCCGTCTCGGGACCTATCCCAGTGCCTGTATGTAAAGTTCTCACCGCAACCATCATTCAAAAAAAAAACCATACTAAATTCTTACCACACTTCCTAAATAAGAAACCTTTACCTTGACTGCACTATTGAGAATGATGACCATAAGCACAGAAGGAAGAGAAACCCAACCACCCACTCCTTTCCCATTTCTCGGGTCAGAGCCCCGGGCCGCTCCCTCCATGCAAAAATTGGAATAGAAGGGCGGGGTTCTGATGAAACCACACCCACGGCTCTTGTTTCTTGTATTACCACACTGATTAATCCTTCCACTGCATCGCAAAGGAGAAATTCTTTTCTGGATGGATTTGGTTGCAGTGTACAAGTATATTTTCCCGATCTCTTAACTCTATGCCCAGTAATGAAAACAAACCACGAACACGATTCCGCGAATGAGAGATGTGTTCTTTTTAACTCCGCGTCTACACTTCTTCAACTCCTCGATCGCCACACACACTCCGCGGATTCCACCATCTTACGGATTCGTGGAAAGATCTGAATAGTCCGGAAAACGCCTCTTTATGCAACAGAGCTATTATGGAAGTCTTTTTGCTTCTTTCGCATACTCAACACGTAACTATAAACGAGGGGGATCGATGAAAATTTTCGGGGAGATATGCGGTGTAGGGTATGTAATGTGATGTGAGATTCATGTTGTGACTTCCATGTTGTATTTACTTGGTTGCGTAAGGGGCCGAGGTTCGAGTTCATGTTGTGTGTTGTGTGTTGCGTGTCGTGAATCATGAACTGAGGAGTCGTGGACGGGAGTGTATTTTTGGCTAAATCACGAGGTGACTTTTCCGTATTAGAATATCTTCACAGATCTAGAGCAGAAATGGTAGCCCGGAAGTGAAACTTTGTGTTTAATTGTGAGTCTCTTGATCTTGAGATGCCCATTTAGTCTGTCAGACGTTTGGGAGTGAGCTCTACACTGAAATTTGCAAAATCTATCAGTGTAATAGCGGAATACTAGTGCTCGAAAAAAAGGGTGAGAGGAGATGTGAAGATGCAACCAACACAGCGTCAGCGAAAACAAACGGTACGATAGTTGGTAGCCACAGAGGCACAGAGCCCAAACAAGAAAAAGCCATCTCGAAGAATAAAAAGAAGGGGGTATGAAAAGAAATGGTATCCCAACTTCACACCAACAAAACGAAATGAATCCCAACCCATCCAATCTAGAGAAACTCCCAACATCCGTTGCAATCAATACCAAAAGTTTACAGGCAGTGATAAAACACAGCTGTCTTCCTGCACAAGAATTCAACACCATCAGAATCAAAGAGCAAAATAACAAAAAGAAACCCTCACTCCTTTTCAATCTAATTTTCAATTTCCCCATGCCATGCCTATCCATTCCCATACCCGCCAACCCAATCCGTCTTTTATAGCCCATGAGTCCCAATATTACCCGTAGGTACCAGATTTACATAGTGTTCAAATAAAAACTCAACCAGGATTGATCAAATTTCAAACCTCGCGTCTGAAACTGCACGAGGATAGCCATGTAGTTTTTGTTTGTATCCTGATATAATTCCATATCCCTCCCTCTCGCTGTCGAGCCTGGATTCCTCACCAGGATAACCTTTAGATCTCGCAACATTCGTTCACCAACGTGGAGTGTCGTTGCATCGATGACCTGCTTTGTGGCCTCAGGTGACATGACAGGAGTGAGGTATTCATCAATGTAGCTCTGTTGAGTCAGATTTTGATAGTTTGTCCAAGTCCTGGAGTGAAAGAATTGGAGGAACCAGGCAAGTGTGGGATCAGGTTGTTGTAATCGGATGGTGGAACATGCTACCAGGATTGCCTTGATCAAGGAATTCTGATCAGATTCCGGAATGTACCTCATAACCAAGTCGAAAAGATTTTCCTGTGGCGGTGATTGTGACTTTCGATCAAAGAGGAAGATCTCCCAAATATTCCCTTCGAGGATGGACTGGACTTGGGATTTGAACCCTCGAAGCGATTTGAAACTCTCCATCAAGTTGTCGACAATTGTTTGAGGCGAGCTCACTGGATCTGCTGTAGGAGTGGGGAGGGACTGGGAAGCGTCGTTAATCCAAGAGTCATGAGGCGCGGGACTGAAAGAAGGAGTAGGTGAGTCGCTTTCGATCGAAGGCAATGGTTCTTCAAGGTGCTCGCTGTTGAGGACGATTGCATTGGGGGTATCAAACCATTCTTTATCCTCGGCATCTCTTGCGGTCTCATCAAATCCGTTGTAACAGCCCATCGTTCCATCCGTCATCTCAAGGTACTTGTGCCGACATCCATCTGCAAGCGTCAGACGTCGTGATGTCCGCCGGTCATCGTCATTAGACTCGTCTCGCTCAATAACCTCCAAGGATTGTTTGTAGAGCGATGGTCGAAGATTGAGATTGCCATCTCTACATTCCTCTAGAATGTTGAGATATTTCTGTCGTAACTGGCTGATTTCTGTGCGTTGAGCTTCATTATCCCAACCATTGGGCGTTGAAAAAGCCCGCAATCGTTTGTGAATGCGTCGTAAAATATGCTCGGCGAGAACCACCAGAGCTGCTGTCAAGAAAATTTCACCCGCTTGGTGTGAAACCAAGTTCCCGTCATGAAGCACATTTTTGGCTTCCTCCCAATCGGTGCAGCGACATGCATTGTTCCATACCTTCAGCCAAACGGGAATCCGTGGATCTTTAGTGTGATCGGTCAACATGAGAGCATCCAAAAGCAATTTTCCGACTTCAATTTGTTCATCTGGTGTTACATGCGTCTCTATAAGGTCGAAGAGAAATGGTTGGTCGGTATTGGTACAGCGGGTGATCGATTGGCAATTTGATGGATTCTTGAGAAGAATCCTGAGAATATTGAGGTACGAGCCTCCAGCTTTCCATTTGACGAGTAGATATTCAAGGGCATGAAAGGGTTCCAATGAACCCTCTATTAAGGCTAAAACTTCAGTGGCTTCCATTGGACCTTCCTGGATTGTGAGGTGTGACGTGGATAGCAACACATTGAAATCGGTCGTTTGATCCGGCTGGTAGGCGGATGGAGACATCGTAAGGAATTCTGTTGGCATCATCTGAGAATTTGGCGGAGGTTCGGGCGGTAATGAACCCTCTGTTGAGCCCAGTTTGATATCGGGGTTTGGTTTGTGTTTCGCGGTGATGCTCTCTTCTGCCTCGGGAACATCTTCTCTGGGTTTGTATTTTCTCAGAGCCCAATCGTCGATTCTCATTCGGTATGCTCGAATCCTAGTCAACATTAGAATCCATGGTCCGTCAGGAATCTCGGCAAAAAAGGAACCCATCGTACGAAGCTTTGAAACCATAATCTCGATGGAGAATCTCCTTGACTTCTTTCAGTGTTCGGCCCTCATCAATATACAGACGTGCGATGGCAGCCTTGTGGCGACTCCATTCTTTGGGCATGCTTTAGAAGTACTTGTACCACCCCTGCACTGAGAAAATACATGGACCAAAGTTTCATCACTCCAAAAACCAAGTCAGCATTTTAGTTTAGCCGCCTGGCGGGCTGAGAAGGGAGGGACAGGATATAACCCGGGGAAAGGAGAGAAAAGGAAGCACAGAGACAACAAATCGGGGAAGGCAAATATCAGACCATTTTGTGCCAGATAAATGCATCTTCTGTCCCACGGTCCCCATCGTTGCTGCTGAGAGAGAGAGAGAGAGTGCAAGGGCAATAATTCCCGGGTCTGGAGGGACAGAAGAGGCAGCAACGCTGAATCCGGCAGGGAGGGGAGGGGGAAAGAGGCTGGAAGAGCCAGCAGACAGCAGACAACAGACAGCAGACAGCAGACAGCAGACAGCACAGCGAAGCGGTAGAAATTTTACACAGTGCAAGTGGAGGCTGGCTGCTTCTGGATGCTGCTTGCTTGACGCTGTCTTGGTAGCCTCCGGCTTGGATCCGATTTGGCTAGTCAATAGCGATAAGTAGTACCAGACCAGAGCAGAGTTCCATTCTTGCAGGAGAGCAGAGCAGAAGCAGAGCGGAAGCAGATGCAAAAGATCCGGTGCTTACCTTAGCGAGAGGCCCCCTGTTGCCATGCCATGGGTGCAAAGCTGCCCTGCACCTGCAAGCCAAGCTGCTGCCACACCAACTACTCCATAGTTATACACTCGACCAGCATCCATCTCCAAGGCAAACCCCTTTCGGTCTTGTCTCCTTCGAAGAGAAGGCCAGGCAGGGAGACAACCTTTCTCAATCGGAACGGCTGCAGAGTCGGTCGAACAAGTCAACAAAGGAACAATACGGCCCGTCCTCCGCGGATGCAGCCCGAGTTGGCCGTCGCCACAATTAATTCGCAATGTTTCATTTCTTGCCACGACAGCAGCTCTTCTCAACGAGAACGACATCATCCTTGGGATTCGAGATGCGATAGAAATTATGGAGGAAATATTATCGGATTGGCGCGAGCAGCGCCCGGTTGGCTCGTTTAGGTCTCTTGCGTCTACCCAGCCAACGCCTTTCCTGGAGGCGTTCCTCAGGTTCCATTCCGCTTCAAGCTTCCTTCATGGATTTTCCTCCCGAGGCCTTACAGAAACCTTTTACCAGCCGTGCGTGTGAAGGGTGGGAAAGAATCCTTCCACCTATCCTGCATAGAGGTTACACTCCAACCTTCAATGCCGAAAAGCCACCACGCACCTGGCCTAATCCATCCAACAATGCATATCTGGATGGCAAATTGACCTCTTCCATGTTTGCTGCGGGGGGCCGGTGATAGGAGTAGTTGTGACTACTGCTGACATTCCGTACTCGATCCTGAACCAGATATCGAGTACGGGAAAGTGCGGCATCGAATCGAATTGGATCGGTGATCATTCCTTGGCATCAATTATCAGACCAAAATTGCGCTATGGGCCAAGTAGAAATCCGAAAATCCCCTTCCCCCCTGACCTCCTCGCGAGTGACAATAAAAGGCGACAATAAACGACTCCTTGTTAATCGAGAAATTTAGAAACGCATTTCTTTGCGGAGGGACGGTGCAGGAGTAAGTGACTCCCTTGTCTTGTTACCTATGCACAACTTTGAAACTGTTGACCATACATAAGCTGTGCCTTTCCTCCGATCCATTAATGCCGTAATTGACACCCACACTCACATCAAGAATCAACGCTGTCGATCTTTTAAGTACTCCAGGGATTTACTGTGTAGTCTTTCAACAACTGCAACTCTACCATCCCGGTGATAACAACTTCAGCTCAGGTTATCATTCGGAATATTATTGGCGAGGTATACCCTCCGTACGACCTTGTGATGCATTCGATGAAAGTGATACCACCTTCTTCACACACATACAAGTGCAACGCCGCTCGTTGGCTTAAAGCCTTCAATGCCTTGCAGCACATCATCCAACCATCTTGGGTACGGTCCGCTTCTATTTGAGGATCAGGAACCTATGTGACCTCACCATGTGTCCTACACGTGAGAATACCTTCTTTTTACTTCTTGGTAAGGTACGAGGCGTAACTTTGTAACTTTTCAACAACGCTGTCTCATTGCCATTCCATTCCTATAGGCGCCTATTCTATCAAAGAATTGCACACCCCCGTTTGTCTCGCTAATGAAGAACTCTAAAAGCGACCCGAGCAACTCCACTATAGAACCCACACCTCTCCGCCGCCTTACCGGCAGTTCCAAAATAAACATCAATAGTTCGACCCTTGAACCCTTCGTCACATCTCGGTCCCAACGACCTCAATCTCAAACACCTCCAACCTACCAACAACAAAGGTCATCTGATCGGGCCTCATTGAGACCAATCAAGCTCTTGGATTCGGCAGACCGAGTAGGAACGCCAATATTGACCAACAAGCCCTCATTTCTTTCCCAGGAAACAGGTTTCTCCAATTTCTTGCAGACCACCAACATTTTCCCCAATCATGTCTTGCAGCCCGCAAATTCTTCGCCGGAAACCCAACCAGACGCTCTTATGTTCCACAAAACCGCCCAACCGCGGACATGCGTCTAGGGAGGGATAATTCATGCCATGCTATGCACATTCGGGAGCAGACAAGCTGTTGGGTTGGAATCCTTCCCGTCGAAGAGTCTCGGAAACGGCATCTCGATTTCTCGGCCCGTGAAACAGGGCGCCGCGTTCTGTCAACGGTTCTTGCCGCCCGTTTTCTTCGTGAACAAAGAGCCGGAGTACTCTCCGTTGGTAAACTCAGTCGTATCCCTTTCGCCGATTGCCCAATTGAGATTTTTCCGGCCTGAGGTACTTAAGGAAATCGCTCTTTACGGTAGGATGGCCCCCACGCCAAGAAAAGACGTTGGATCTGGGAGTTTGGTGTCGAATCAGATTTCGAGGTCGTGGGGGCGTTTGACGAGTCGTTATCTTTGGCCTGTTCTCTTTAAGTATGAAGAGGGGTTGATCAACGTACGATTTTCATGTATATTTGACTTGTTGGTATAGGGAAGAGGGACCTCAGTGAGGTCGGGATGGTGTTCTTTTCTTTTTTGATACTACGGTATCAAGGAATAGGTGGTCGTGTGTACCTATATCAGCGTGGTTGATATACTTTGCATGCGTACGACTCCGGCACTGTTTTTGAAAGTTGGCAATGCAATCGGTGGCGTAGAGAAGCTTAATGGATACGCTCCACTTCGGGGATTGATTTGCTATACGAGGAAGCATGCGAGAGATCCTACGGAAATATCCAGCATTGATTTCGGTTGTTGGAGGTGATCTGATAATTTTCCGCGAGCAACTTTTCTTTCTACAAGTATTCAGCTGTTTTTTTTTGTTTGAGGGGGGATCTGACCAAATAGTTGTGGCGAAATGAAATTCAAGGGTCAAGATCCAATCGAAAAAATGTCCTTGAACCCACAACAAGGCCCCTGGAAGCCACAAACAAGGGAATTCAAGCCAAAAGACAGGGTTTTGTGGAGTTTCCAGGGCATTTCCAGGGCCTAGGTGGTCTTAAATCTCGCTGCAACTATTCAGTCGGATACGTTGTATTTTTTTATATTTTAACCACGCCCCCTTGACTTTTAAAACGTGTTGCGGCCCCTCTCGGCATATCATGACAAGTGCCGGTGTCCCTAGTGCTACTCCTCTCCCCGGGGGGATAGCAAGTAATCCGAGAGGTTAGAAGAAGGTGGGTATCATTCAAAATATGGAGAGAGCCGCAACACCGTCTAGCCTGCGAATCAGGGGACCTTGCAAAGTAGAGTTAAATTAGGAGGCCCCGTTATGGACCAGTACGCCACGAAGTATGTGTACTCCGTACAGCACACCAATCTCCAAGGTGTGCAAGTGGTCAAGAGAGACCTGTGCACGCCTTGCGAGCTGTCACTAAGACCACGTATGGCTTCGTGATTTGCAACCAAACATATCTATCAGATTGGTCACAATTTATTCAGTTCCAATAGAGAAAAAGGAGCGGCACAGATGAGTAGTCTTTTTTTGAAAAAATCCTCTATTTTCTGCATAGTTTCTTGTTAATTGTATCTTTTCTCAATCTAGTCATATCAATTTCCATAGAAGGAAGGTTCGAAAGATATGAAGAAAAGTACTAATTCTTACACATACTTAAGACAACCGAATCGCACGCATATCTCACCAAAAGTAAAAGTAGATGGGTAAGGATCAGTCATTGCTCTATGTCTCGGAGTCTCAGAATTCGGCATCTGGAAGCTGCTTCCAGTGGAATATTCTAAAGAACTCCGCTTCTAGAGTCTCCACGTTCGTAACCAGACAATACTACTTTATTCTATCTCGCCCTGAAAAAGCCATGCAATCCTAGATGCCGACCACTGTCTGGGATAAAGAGAAGCATTTCTCAGCGGGATTGAGAAGAAATTAGCGGTTTGATTCTTTGGAACGCCCCCAGACGAGACCTGTAATTACCCAGCATAACAGTTGGAATGTCACCTTCCTCAAAAGTAAAAAGAATATTATTAAGTCATTTCAATTCTTGTAAACACTACAACTCAACCCAAAAAATGCTCCAACCCTAACACAAACAAGTAGACTAGGTAATTCTCCAAACACCCCCAAAGACGCCAATGCTAAAACCAAGCGTCACCAAGCCCTCTTTCGGCCTCCTAAAATAACGAGACCTAAGAATCGACGCCCCTAATATTCAATCCCGAAAGGTATATTCCAAACTCCAATACAGCCAACAATTAATTTTCTCGGGCATTAACCTGTTCTCGGGCTTCGTCTTCTCCCCGTGCTCTGCGCCAAAATATTAACATTCTCCCGTCCCTCCGCAACAAGCACCCCCGTACTCTTCTTACTTCTCAAAACGGGCAACTTTCCCGCACCGGTAACGCTGCGTTTGAAGAGCTCCTTCGTATCTTTCGAGAGTCCGTCGCCGCCGAGGCTATGGGATTTTGCTGCTGTGGAAGAATGTTCAATAACCATAGATCCTACATTCTTGTTGGGGTCTATCTCACGGAGGCTGCCACTTGTTGTTGGCCTGATATCATATGAGGATGGTGCGACAGAGGCAGAGAAGTCTCGGAGGGGTGCAATCTCGGTGATGACACCTTCCATTTCGTCGTCGAAAACAACTGGAACCATGGTAGGTTTCGATGGGCTTTTGGAGGGAGAGCTGGCGGGATTTCGAAGGGCGGCAAGTAATTTCTCGTGTTGTTCTGTTCTTGGAAGTTCAGTTGGGTACTGGTATTGCACCTTTTGAGGCGTTGCGCCCGTTGATTGATACTCTGCCAATTTTGTCGTAGCGATATTGGATCGAAGCTCTGCAAGTGGTTGTCTAAGAACTGAATCAAGAGGTTCCAATGCCTCCTGCAAAGATGTTTGCTTGATTAGCATCTCGTGCCCAAGATCCCTAACTCGTTCGTAAGTAGCATTAAAGTGGGTACCGATATTGTCATAAGACGACTTGACAGTGGTGGAAAGGTTATTCAATGACTGGGCATGACTATAATGGTGTTGGGCATTTTGAGAACGAGCTCGTGTGACGAAGTCATCAAGAGCTTGCATTTGATTGGCGATATCCTTCATCTGCTCGTCGACAATACGAACGGTCTCTTCGTGAACAGACTTTGTAGAAACTTGGAGTGAAGAATTATGCTTGTTGGCAGCCTGTTTCACGTTAGTAAGCATGAAGCCAGGAAGTAGATTAGCATTGCAACTTACCATCCAGTCTTCCTTAAGTTTGGATTTGAGTGTCTCTCGTGACCGAAGAACTTCCTCAACCAAAGCACCCTCTCTCACGTTCCAGGCATCCATCCCCAGACCATACTGTGATTGAGATGCCTCGAATGCTTCCTTTGATGTAGTGACCTCTTGTCGAACAGCCTCTATCTTCTCACCTAGACGGGTATCTTGTGCTTCACCTTGAGCCATCACTAGGCTGGTGATTTGTGATAGCAAATTTTGGCGATCTGCTGCAGCCTGCTCACGTTCCTCTCGAAGTACTTCATCCAGCCTTGAAGAAACAGCCGCATTTGATTGAGTAGCCAGTTCACTGGCAGCTGTCAATTGTTGACGAAGGTTGTTCGCTTCCTCTTTTTGGGCGTTGACGTGCTTGAGCAAATCTTCAAATAGGGTCTTGAAATCTTTGCCAAGGGAGCTATAAGAACCGTGGAGCTATAATCGTTAGTTATGAGCATTGTTATAATTGGAGTCCTCTTACCTGTGTGTGGAAAGCACCCAACTCGCTAATGACCTCGGCGGAAATACGCTCAGCTGCGCCGGAAAGTCCCTGAAGACCAACGCCAACTTGGGTTTTGACTTGTTCTCGAAGCACTTTTATTTCCTCGAGCACGCTGTTCATTTCCTCTTTCGCGGAACCAGTTTGCTCAGAAATTTCCTTTTCGGAACCTTCAAATTCCGCAACACTGGCTGAGAGGAAAGACTGGGTAGACGATAGCTTTTGTAATTCCCCTTCGACAAATGACTGCATTCTTTCGGATACCGCAGCCATCATATCCTGTTGCTGTGTCCGGAAGTCTTCAACCCTACTCTCAACGAGACTCGTAACCTCCGATACCTGTGCTTGCGAAAGTCCCCAAGTATTGCGATTAAGTGATTGAAGATCCGATTTTCTCCTATTTTTGTCATGAAGACCTCCGACATCGTGGACCGTTTTCCCGAGAGTCAAAATAAGCTCACTTCCGACAGCGTTGAGCTTTTCTTCTGTTCGTTGATGGGCCTGCCGAAGTACGGTCTCTTCAGCTAGACTTTGACGAGTGTTATTCAAGACAAACTCGGTCTGATCAAGAACATTTTGTGTTTCATCGAGAACGGCCTTTGTGCCCTCGTTTTCCTTCTTCAAATTCATAAAGTTTGAAGTAAGAGAGTATAGTTCCTGGACCTTGTTTCGCAAGTTGATTTCCATTGCCTCGATTTTGGCTGCTTGCTCATCGCTGAGTATTCGTCTTGATTCGCCTTCCACCTTCATCTCCTCATAAGCTTCATTGGAAAGGTAGACACCATTGCGTTGTCGAGTAGAAATTAGTTCGCTCTTCAGCTTCTCGATTTCAGAGGTGAACTCTTTCAACAATGTCTTTTTGTTGACTTTCTGGTTCACCTGGGGCTTATTCCGGATGTTCTTGGCACGGAATGCGTAATCGAGTGTGGAAATGGTCTCTTCCAGGTTGCTTTTAGCAGGGGAGACTGTTGCAATAATACAGGTTTTCGTTCTTCCTCCGAGGGAGTCTTGAAGAAGTCGTGTGAGTTTCGATTCGCGATAAGGAATGTGCGATCCTCGATCAACCAAGGCATTGATTACTCGCCCTAAAGTTAATAAACTTTTGTTGATGAGACCTGCTTCTGCCGCTCGTTTGTTCTCCGCACCACTTCGCTGAATATTTTCACTTCCAGCTAAATCGACAAGATTCAATTTTCCAGCACACAGATAATCCTCGCCATCGTCGCCCGTTCTCTTGATGTATGCTGTCACGGTGAAAACAGTGTGACTTCTGCTACTGAGATCGTTGCACTTGGTGGCTGCCACTTGTCTCTTGTGACTTCCTTGTTGAAGTAGTTTGATACCGTCGACGGCGGTTTGAATGTGGGACTCCTCCATTCCCTGAACCAATGTAGTAGCGTGCCCTGGCTTGCTCTTGTCGTCGTATATCTTCAATTTGGCATTCTCGTCGGGGGAGATGAGGTCGCGAAGCTCTTCGTTGTACAACTCAATAAATGAACACTTGACCGAGGATTCCGCATCGTCGATTTCGAGTTTGGTGAAGAGAGAATGGAGTACTCGAGGAATTATACCCGCTGCGTCAGATAGTATTCCATAAGTTTCATTCATGTCGCCGGACATGGTGTATGTTTTTCCCGTCCCGGTTTGACCATACGCGAATATGGTGCAGTTATAACCAGCAAGCATCTACCAATGTTAGCATACAATACGGTTCAAAATAGAACCAGAACGTACTTCATCCAAAATGGGAGTCACGACATCATCGTATATCATGGCTTGGTCCGCAGCGGATGAAAATACTTTGTCGAATTGGTAGGTTTTGTTGCTGAGCGCACTTGGGCCCATGGAAAGCTGCAAACTGGTCCCTTTCACTCCGCCTTCAGTCGATAGTACCACTCCGCTGTTCTCTCGTACTTCGCGCTCGTTGCGCCCTCTACATCGGACCACAACATTGATATTGGTTTCCTCATCGTCGCGTTCGAATTCTCTCTCCTTCCGTTTTGTCCCTCCTACTGTGGTTGCTACTGAGACGACCGAGTTTGTGGGTGAAATCGCGCCCGACCTGTCGATTCGAGAAGGAGGGGCTGCGGATGCTGCTCTCGCAGATGAAGGTCTTGGTGGCGGTCGCATACTGTTTTTTCTTGTAGGAGCAACCGCTTTGGGTCTGGGAAGTCCTGCCATTCGATTGTGTTGATGGGTTGTAAATTTGCGTATCCACGCGCGTGTTTGGAATGCGCGTCAATGGACTCGTCTTGGTATTCAATCGCAATTTTTATTGGTGTTCAGATTCTACCGCTCTTTGTAAGTCTAACATAGGAGACTTGGTGAGGTGGGATGTTAGGTGGTTGTCGTTGTCGTTGTTAGCGGTGGAAGGCGTTGAGAAATCAACTTGGGCTGAACCCTTGGAAGTTTACGAAGAGAGAAGGCGCGATAAGTGTTGGCCGGGTGACGGGACGATTCAAGACCCCTCAAAGCGGCCCCCCGCCTTTGGTCATCTGCAACTTCAACTTCCTAGACCCTCAAACATCGAAGATTTACTTCCAAACTTCCAAACTTCCAAACTTCCAAACTTTCTACAGATGTGATCAGGATGCCACTATTTACCGCCCAGGTTCGCCATGGCCAGAGTCTTGGTTTTCTGGGTAAAGGCTCCGCTCCCTTCAACCCTTCAACCCTTCAACCCTCCCCATCGTACTAGTAGCTGTCTAGCTAACACCCACCGTTTATGCAGTGCTTGGAGCTACCCTCCACGATATCCTCACACGATTAAAAGCTGAACCTCAAAACTTCCCCCGGCTGGATTTGACTTATGATCATGCCGCGCCAGTCTCCGAACCCGTTGTCCTCGAACTTCCTACCAACGGTCTGCGATTACGGTTTGATGGGCCGGAACAGCGCCTGCGCTTGATCGAGGTTCTGGACTTCACCAAGAGCCATCTCACATACAATGATAAAGACGTATTACGGCCGGCACCTGCAAGTCAAGCAGGTTCACCTCCAGTCGCGAGTGCGAGCGGCCCTACATATAAATACATCTGCCAAAGACTGGTAGCGCCGGCGTTCCCAGGGGAGTATGTCGAACCAGCACCGGGAGACGAGTCGGGGCTAGGACACTATGTACTTTCATATCCCGGCCTTGCTTTCACATTTCCGATTAAATCCTCCTTGTGGTCGCCCTCCAAGATAGATTCTATATTGAACTCGTCGGTGAGTCCTCAGGCTTCATCCATGGCAATATTTCGTGGCGAATCGTGGCCGACTGCTCGAGAGCACCTTTATACGGAGATGGTAGATCCATCAGAAACATTTACTGCCTTATTCAGAAAGAAAGAAAGTGTGCCGGCTGAAGTCAGGCTGGTTAAGGTCTACGGAGAGGGCCGACTTGAGCTTGTACGATCGACTTCACACGGACCGGTTTGGCTCCAGCTTGGTCAAACCACACCCCAAGAGCTGGTAGCTGAACTTGGTCCCCCGGATGCCATATATCGAAAAAGTGACCGTCGAATGTCCATCCACAAAGCTCGAAGAGGAACTGGCACTACAAATAGACCCGATATGAATGACTTGAGACTCCAGGATGATTCTACTGATACTGATCAATCGTCGGCGCATACGGCCACCGATGACTCTGATGAGGATACCGAGGAAGGAGAAGTTGCAGGGAACCTATCGGGGGAATGTTTCTATAACTACTTTTATCATGGCTTCGACATCCTGATTTCAAGTCCTACCGCGCCATCACAACCTCCACCGACAACGTCGAAAAACTCGGTCAGTGCAGTATCTGATAATGTACCAACCGACGCATCATCTCGACTAGTTGCTTCGAAGATAATCCTTCACGGAAATGTACCAGGCTCATATCCTTTCAACCGGCACCGAAGATGTAGATGGGAGATACAATACTTGCAACCCAAGAAAGGCCAAGCTGTCGTGAACTCAGAAGCGCCATTCAAGGATATTGAGGGCAGACTTCATGAGGAGTGGAAGAGCATTTATAAGAACGAGGAAGAGGCGAAAGCTTTGCAACGTGGTATGGTGTTGAATCGGGATTGGGGCGACAGTCCGGGAAGCAGCTGCGAACTTCTAGGTGGGTGGGAAGACAGCCTTGGAGGTAAAAGACCTGATGCTGTTGCCACTGGAGCCGACGATGTTAAAGGGCTGGGAAACACAACTCTTTTCGGGTTCCCTGGCCTTGTTTTTGAGGTTCTGAAGAACGGTACTATCAGTGGTGTTACGGTGTTTTGAGATTAGGTAGGCATTGGATAAGCATGGTTCGGAGGTGTTTGGGCATTTATTCGGTTTGGAGTTCTTGGGCGTGCAATCTAGACTGAGCTCGGATGGGATATATCAATAATGACAACATAGAAGAATCGCATTATCGAGTTTTACTCGTACCAAGGAACATGAAATCGACACCTTTCTGCAAACATTACAAAACGCCATCACTGGCAAGTATCTGTTGTTGCATTGCCAAATTATGCTCTTCGTCCAAGAAGCAATGCCGAAGTCTCTCGTATTAACCCCGCGGCTCAAGACCCCCCCGTATTGCTCCTCGCTAATGTATTTAGCCATAGTTGACGAATCACACTGTTGCATTACAATTACAAGCAATTGCAAGAATACCAATTTATATTAAACCCCTAGCTTGTGACCATTCAAGGAATTGTCCAAGTGAGAATGCCGAGAAATGATTAAAAGCTTAGCTTTTTGTCCTTTCCCTTTCTTCTTTTTTTGTTGATTGTTTTACTTTTTTGGTAATTTGTTTTCGAAACACGAGCCAAGATTTCCCTCGTGAGCTTTCAAGTCTCTTTTTGGGGCATCAGGTTTTGTTGAAGGACTAGGACTTGTGGTTATCATGAAGTTACTACTTGCTCTTGTGGGACTTGGCCAAGTCAAGTTTTCGCAATTCGCGAGGGCGATATCATCGACGAGCATCTAGGTAAGAGGACAGCAACTGGTGATGGCTGTTCATGGTGTTCAGTTGGGCCATGGAAAATCGACACTGGTATATATATCCCTCTCTCAAATTCCTTGCCCCTTCCAGAAATTAATAACTCATCCAAGATAGCATGTGCGACTTATGAATACTCTGCTGTGGCCAGTAGTATGAATAATCCGTAAGAAAAACACCGTCTTCCTAGAGGACATAGATGAGAGCTAACGAGAAGTAGACCATCGACTATCAAATTCGATGCGACCTCTTTCTGCTCTGAGTTCCTGAGACCGATTGTTACGAAGTTGTCGGTTGTTAGTGTTACGAGTCATATTACTACGAGTACTTCGACGTATATTAGTCTTGTTACTTTTAAGTCTAGTTCTTCTGTGTTTGTTTCCCCTTCCTCTTTTGGGTTCTCCTTCGTCTATCACAACAAAGCGTACCCATTTTTGGTTACCTTCAGGACCAAATTAAATCACCTAGGGGTTTCCTCGGCTCCCTTTCCTCATAGCGTCCATCCTAACCTGCTAACGAAAAAATTCACAGCACCCCGTCCCCAACAACCACACTCGCAGTCCCGAAAACTCCAGCTCCTCCAGCCCCCACCTCACCCAAACCAAGCGCAGCAGTCTTAAAGAAGAGAAACTATACGGTCCCGGATTTTTTAGAAGATTGGTATTACTATGGGAGATTGGATCCCGGGTGTAGTTGTCTGATTACTAGTGCGATGCCGAGTTTGCTCGTTAGTGCTACGGAGACTACGACTGCTTATGATATTACTGTTGTGGGTCCCCTTATTTTCCTGATCATATTGTGGAGAAAGGGAAGGGGCAAGAGGGGAAGGGGAGAATAGAAGGATGAGGGCTAATTGTTTACAGAGTACTACTGTTACGGAGGTTTATACGATTTATCCCGATAGGTGATGGATGAGTTGGAAAGGTTTTTGGGTAGGGGGTTGTGTTGTGTTATTATTTAATTCTTGTTCAAAGCATTTGTAAATGAGAACTAGTTGCGTGATGCGCTGAGAATGATTTTTGGGAGTTTGAATGTGAATCTGGTCGTGCCTTCGCTTCTCGCCCTTCTCATCTTAGGTCTTGAAAAGAGGGAAGGAGTGGCCTTGATGTCTTATGAGTGATGATTTGGGTATGAAGGTAAAAGTATAGTTTCCTCGCGGTGACTAGGTAGGTTGTCGTGATAGATTTATCGTCAGATATCTAGTAGGCTACCTTTCAGATTTCTCGTGGCTTACTCGCGGTTTACCCGTAGCTTACCGGTCAACATCTAGCAGCTTACTCGTCTTTTTTCTTCACTCCCCAATGATTTCAGTAAATACACCCCAAACAATAATTTTTGGTGTAATTATAACATGAAAATTTATTGTTAGGTAACACATTTTTATTCAATTAGCACTTGCAGTCTTGTAGATATTTTTCTTATTAGAGCTTTACTTCATAAACACTTTATACTCTTTTGCTGTCATCACTTTGCCATGGCGTAAATACTGGGTGCACGGCCCCCCAAAATGGCTCCAGCGCGTTCTCCCAGCCCAGAGCATCAGGCGATTAGAACAGCAAAATGCGACAACGAAATTGAGATCATGCCAGTACGTCCTGCTGTGTCTTGGTCTTCGACTTTGAGGTTGCCCAAGTCTTCCTTCCCGTAAGCAGATCATCATACGTCTCTTTATCCTACCATCGAAGCCCAATTGCTGAATCTTCCTCCTCAGTCCTCGACCGCTGCCGGCAGACCAAGGGAAATATCTGAAGAGATGTACCGATGACCTATACGAATGGCAGAGCCACGAACGCTCTGCCCAGAAACCGTTTATTCTTCATGATGGCCCTCCGTATGCCAATGGGAGTTTGCATATTGGACATGCGCTGAATAAGATCTTGAAGGATATTATTTGTAGAGTCAAGGTCCAGGATGGTACGTCATTGAAGCCCTAGGGCGCTATTCAAACCATTATTGTAGGAGCCAACTTCAAGGCGCTAATACAGTACGATTTTAGGCCGAAGAGTCGTCTACGTTCCTGGCTGGGACTGCCACGGTCTCCCAATAGAAATCAAAGCATTGGAGCAACAGCGGGGAAAAGAGAATACCGGGGAACACAAGTTAGACGCAGTAGGCGTGCGGGCTGCGGCCAGAGAGCTTGCGACCACAACCGTGGAGCAGCAAAAGAAAGGTTTTCGAGAATGGGCAGTTATGGGAAACTGGGACAAGGCCTGGAAAACCATGGACAAATCATTCGAGATCAAGCAATTGCAGGTCTTCCAAGAAATGGCAAAACGGGGCCTCATTTTCAGACGATATAAACCCGTATACTGGTCACCCTCTTCGAGAACGGCATTGGCGGAAGCGGAGTTGGAATATAATGAGCACCATGTTTCCACCGCGGCATACGTCAAATTCCCTATAACTGAGGTTCCGGAGACCCTGCGGGAAAAATTGGGGGAATTTGAGAATCTATATGCTATAATTTGGACGACTACTCCTTGGACCCTGCCGGCTAATAGAGCAATTGCTGTACATGACGAGCTGGAATATTCCATCGTCAAAAGCGATGCCGACCATTTCTTGGTGGCTAGTAGCAGGGTTGAGGCAATTAAAGATACATGCTTTGCGGAATCGTCACCGGAAGTAGTGGTTGGATCCATTCTGGGTCGGGAACTTCAGGGAGCAAAATACATTAATGTTCTTCGAGGTAAAGAGTCACAACCTCAGCCTCTGATTCATGCAGACTTTGTTTCTGCTGATTCTGGATCAGGTGTTGTCCATATGGCTCCAGGACATGGTATGGATGACTATGAAGTCTGCACTCGTCTTGGAATAGAAGCTGTTGCGCCTGTAAATGATCTCGGTTGTTTTACAGACGCAGCTCTTCCTGATGACCCAGCAGCATTGGCTGGAAAGTCTGTGCTATCCGGTGGTAGTCAAGAAGTTCTGAGTATCCTTGGTGACAAGGTGCTGGCAACTCACAAGTATAAACACAAGTATCCTTACGATTGGCGAACCAAGCTTCCTACCATCATCCGGGCAACTGAGCAATGGTTTGCTGATGTTGGAAATGTCAAGGGAAAAGCTCTAGAATCTCTGTCCGAAGTAAAATTTATACCCGATGCTGGAAAATCCAGGCTTGAGAGTTTTGTCAAAAGTCGCAGCGAGTGGTGCATTTCTAGGCAACGTGCTTGGGGTGTTCCAATTCCAGCACTTTATGATGAAGACGGTGTGGCAGTTCTCACGGATGAAAGTGTAGCCCATATCATTTCAACCATAGAGGAACGAGGTATTGATGCTTGGTGGACAGATTCTCCAAATGAACGGGCTTGGATTGCGCCTGGGCTGCAAGGGACTTATCTTCGTGGGAAGGACACTATGGATGTCTGGTTTGACAGTGGGAGTAGTTGGACCCAAACTCCTGAGCAGGCTGATGTCTATCTTGAGGGGACGGATCAACATAGAGGTTGGTTTCAGTCTAGTCTTTTGACTCATGCCAGCGCTTCTGGAAAGAGTTATGCGCCTTTCAAGACATTGATTACGCACGGATTTACTCTTGACCAGAAAGGGAAAAAGATGTCAAAGTCGATTGGCAATGTTATTGCACCCAGTCAGATCATTGATGGATCCTTACTTCCACCAGTAGGTTTCTCAGAGGAAGCAGGTCAATACAAGCTGACATTTTCTAGGCCAAAACAAAAAAGAAGTCAAAAGGCCCCATCTCCCAAGATCTCGGAACTGACGCCCTCCGTCTATGGGCAGCAAGCAGTGACTATACCAGAGATGTTGTCGTTGGTCAACCAGTTCTTACTTTCAACCACACAGCCTTACTCAAGTATCGCATGACCATCAAAATGTTGTTGGGATCAATGCATGAAAGCGCACGAACAGCACCACGAATGAAACTCGACGAAATCGCTCTTCTCCAATTACACAACGTCATGACTGAGGTCAAAACCGCTTACGACAACTACGAATTCCACAAAGGTGTCAATGCTATCAACAAATGGATTGCTACCGACCTCTCCGCATTCTACCTTGAAGCCATGAAGGATCGCCTTTACTGTGGGGATGGTGGGGGCGTATTGGAGAATATTTTTGTGGGCTTGATGAAGATGTTGGCTCCTATTACCCCGAATCTCGTGGAAGAATCTTGGGCGAATAGGCCGGAATGGATGGTCGAGGAGGGGCAAGAACATCCCGCGAGGAGGCCGTTCTTTGAGTCCATCACCGAACCCAATTCTTCGGTTCACACACCGGCTCTCTTGAAATTCCTTTCTGCTACAAACACAGCTATTAAATCCGCTCAAGAGGAAGCGAGAGCGAAGAAACTCATTGGATCCTCCCTTGAATCTTCGGTTCTTCTTAGTCTCCCTCCTGATTCAGAGGGATATTATAGGCTACTCGAGGATGAGTTGGCTGGTATCTTTGTTGTCTCAAAGGTCGGGGTTATTCCGCATAATGAGGAACCATCCGGTACCTTGGAATGGAAATTCGATGCTGTTGTTACGGAGGGTGAGGTTACGGGGGTACCGTTTAAGGTGTGGGTTGTTCCTGCGGAGGAACATAAGTGCCCGAGGTGTTGGAGGTTTGTTGCGCCGGTTGAGGATGAGTTGTGTGGGAGGTGTGAGGAGGTTGTTGGGGATGTTGCTGGGGATGTAAAATAGGAGGACAGGGATGGGTGGTGTACTTGTATGATACTTGGTGGGAGGATAGATAGAGATACCCTAATTGAGGATTTCCACTTTTTTTGGTCCCGTGGGGATTCAATTGGTTGTGTGTTGGGGGTTTTGTTTGAGTATGTTTTCTTTTTCTGGGTGTCAGGGGTTCTTTGCTTCATGTTGGTTGGCTCCTGATTTCTTGCCTTGTACCTGGACTGGTGAGGGGTTTTCTGCGGTCACTGATGTGGGCGGATCTATACTTATTAGGCCATTGACTGGCGTACCGCTTGCTTGATTTTGAAAGACTCGAATACCCTTTTTGGTTATTTCAGGTATTTCAGGAAGGGGGAAGTTTGGTTTACAGGTTCTTTTTGGCCTCCAAATATGATAGTTGGCTTACTCGATATTGGTTAGCTTACTCGGTAGTTGGCTCACTCCGTAATTGGCTTACTCAGTACTTGTTGGCTTACTTGGTATTTGGCTTACTTGGTACTCGTTGGCTTACTTGGTATTTGGCTTACTTGGTACTCATTGGCTTACTTGGTACTCATTGGCTTACTAGGTAATTGCTAGCTCACTTGGTATTTGTTGGATTACTGGGTGATTGCTGGCTTATTGGGTATTTATTCGAGTAAGCCATGCATCAAGTTTGGGGGCCAAAACAGAGTTGCGAGTAAGATAGCATTTGTTTGGCTTACTGGGGTTTTCGAGTTACATCGTCCAGCCATCACGCGTTCAGCCTATATTTACGAACCACACTTACGGTGGACATCGAAGCCCGATGCTCTAAATTTCCAGTAGTGTACGTGCAGTTGAACTAATTTCAAAATTTATTGTTCCAAAACGTTTTGGTTAATAGTCCTAATTTGTTCTAAGTCTTTGGGACAAGTAGGAAACCCCAAGTATTTTTTGAATTTCCATCGCGAGCCCATACCAGCTCGCCCAATCAATTTCTTGAAAGCCGGAACCGGGCTTCAATCATTTCATGTGCTTCTCTTATTGGTGTATCTCAGTCATTTCGGGCGATGAGAAAGCCTTACCTATCAAAGCCACCGTTCTTGGCGGGCTTTTCGCAGCCTTATTGACAAGAGCTCATCACGCCGCTTTTCTCTTTTCCTAGATGTGCTGTATTTTGTAGGTTGTACTATCCTACTGCTTCACTCAATGCCGACCCATCAATGCATCTGGCACTGCTGCGATTTGTTATTTGGGCCAGGACGTTTTATCGAGACACCGATATATCGAGTATCGTCGATACTCGCGAGACCCAACAATTGAGTGTGATGGATTCGAGAAGTTGGCGGGCCGACGGTAGGAGAAGAATTACTGCCCGAATGTGAGGGATGAAGTAGCTTCCAAAGAGTCGGCACTCGATGCTGTTTACCTCGATAGCGATGTAGCTCGCAGGGTGAGCCTTAGCCATCCTAATAATGATTTAATTCGACCAACTCCAATGAATTCGTGGTCGGCGAATCCGAGTCTGGATCACTTAAAACGAAATCAAAAGCCACATGCGGGAAGGGGTAGCACTGAATTCCTTTCGCAGCTCCAACCCAAAACCGTCAAATCTCCTGAGCTTAGGAGTAAGTTCCGACGATCTCTACTCAATCAAAGGCCTTATTTCGTACACAAAACGCACAATCTTCCGAGGTGAGATTTTCATATTTGGCATAGCAAGTATCACGCAATACACTGACGATTGTGTGCGTAGAAACATTGCCTTCTCAAAAGAAAGAAAGTCTAATAGATAAAAGGTTGTTCTACTTCTTGTTTCGCGGACTTGGTTACGATATCTCCGAGTGGCCAGGGCTTCTGACGAGCTCGTTTCATTAGTACTCTGCGTACTTGACCATGAAATTCATCCAATCCTAGAGATTAGTTTCTAAGGTCATTGTGAACATTTCTAGCACACCCACAATATCTTTAAACTCTCACGACAGCGCCAAATTAACTATAATTTTGTTAGGCATTTTTGAAGTATTCGAGGTACCCAACTTTTCCATCGTGGACATTATCGGCCGACTATACAACGTCGGTCTCGCAAAATATACCGATGAAAATAGAAGTGATGCAAATCAGTTTGTATTTGCGGTTGTTGGATGGCCCAGTAAGTTTTCTTTCTCGGAAACGAAAGCGGTTTGAGACTAATAATACGTGACAGGTCTATTATCAACCGGTGATAAACTCCAATCCAGGTGAACTGCAAATATGTGAGGAGGAGAGTAGGGATGACCGCCTTGCTACTGCCAGGTTTCGATTTCGTAAGAGAAGGACAATCACGAATTACACCAGCGGCATGTCTGACAGCTTTTGAAATAAGGTGAGCTTGAAACTCCTCGTCAGACATTGGTTATGGCGAGAACACATGGTACAAGAAGCCTATCTAGGTTGGCGATGTTGGATACAAGCATAGTTGGTCGATACAACGGGGAGTAAGATTTGACCTCGGGAGTTTTCTAAAGAGCCTGATATCGGAACTTTTCTCGTCCCTCACTCGAGATCCATACTACTGTCAATCCTTATTGCTGGCCATCTCAAAATGCATTGTTCAAGTATACTAAGAGTTCAAGCCGCGTTCTCTTGCGAAAGAATGTTACTTGAGAGAGTGTGAGCGCAAAGAGAAAAATCATCATCAGCGCGTTTCCTCAAGACCCATATAAGCTAGCCGCGCGAGACAGCACTAGAGTATCTCGGGGGAGATATTACTGCTATCGGAGCAGAGAGCCGGAGGCAGGGGTTCATGCTGGGCCTCTCAGAGGTTCATGTTTCCTTAAACGCATCTGTACTCGACATCGCTTGTCAATTCACTCTTGGGGAATACTTCAAAACTCGGATTCCGTTCTGTGTCTATAATTGTAGAACCCTATTTGAAGAAGGCGTGCCGTCTCTCCCAAACTTGTCCATGGAAAGACACAAGTGCACAATCCTCGTTCACTCATGCAACACATGACAGTAAGTGTACACAGCGCAATGACCGGAACTTATTTTGATATTGAAAATATCGAAAAATGTGGGGTACAGGGGTAAGAGGTCCCGCTAGCGTCAAAAATCACCCCAAGCCGCGTCTTCTCATTGGCTCTCTCCAACGACAGACATGTTTGCGACGTGCAACAAAACATTGATTGGTGCCTTACTGCCTTTCCATGGTAAGGAAAATCGCTTCGGTCGCTCTCACCATGTCAACTATCACCCACCAAATAAAAACATGCAAATACACGCGACTTTTCTCAGAGGAAAACGGCAAGCTTGTCCTTCCCAACAGACTTCACCCTCTTCACTAGCCACTCGATGGAACGTTATCGAATGAAATATTGAGGGAGTGCTTTATCGATGCTACCTCCTACGGTATGTTTTGCCAAGTATACTCGGCGTGTGATTCAAAGTCTTGTCATGACCTCGACGTTCTGCTTTCGGTGAGCAAGCCACGATCGCGGACCATATCACAAGGCGATCACCATCGTGACACTTTACTATGCCTACTCGCCCGTAGCCCCTCAAGGTATGCGACATGCAACAAACCTCACTAAGCGAGTTCTCGCTTCGCCGATGTAAACACGCCACCTAATTGGCTCGCGCAATCCACGGGAACAGACCCACCTACCCCCACAAAGCCTCAATATTCATAACCTCAAATAACGCGTTTTGTCAACCAATGGGAACACTAAGGGCGGCTGTCCGGCTGGTACAGTTCAGGTCAAATTGGTGGTTCTCGAGAGGATCGATAGGCGCATACGATAACGACCCGACAAACGCTTTTCGACAATTTCGCAACTCGGAGCCTCAAAAAATTTACCAAAACTCAGTTCGTCTGGTTTTAACTCTTGGCCGCCCCTCGAGGGTGTGGAGTAGTTTTGCCGGTCTGTCCTGTTTTTTTTGTCTTGCAACGCTTTGATATAAATAAGTCCCCCCTCTCAAGATTGGGCGCGTTGTGAGCCTGGAAGAAATCTTTTATCGTTTTCACCTGTTATTTTTGCTTTTTATAACGTTTTCATGGCGTTGTATCCTACAAAAGCAGGCTGGTCTAGTGAAGCTAGTCTTATTTCCTTTGCAGAGGGCCTTGAGATTTGATTGCCTTTTGACAAATTTTTTGCTTTTAGGTTTCCCCATGGTTCCAACCACGGTGTACCAAGCCCATCTGTGAGCTCAGTTACGAGCAAAGTTAACATCAAGACCAGTAGAATAAAGTGACCGCGAGGATGCATGCCGTCGTAGCTGTCGGTGAGTGAAACGAGAGCATATTTAAGACTCAAAGGCGCAGTACCAAGAAGAGATGAAAAATGAACCCGATGGCGACGGCTCGCTGCTGGATCCGATATCCGACAATATAAACCTTCGATAGACGAGCGATATAGACGAAATAAGAGAGGAGGTGCTAATCTTTGGAGACACCTCCAAACGTGGGAGTCTAAGGCCAACTACCCATTTACGAAATATGATGAACTCGTCAGCCTCCCCTTTCGTCCACATGCCCAAACTCCAATTCTTGACACCAACGTCCTCGAATCGCAACCCGCTAAGAATATCCCACACAAAACGAAAACGCCAGGTAAGTTCCTCGACCACCCAAATTATCTCTGAAGAATGTGCCCTCCCCCCAACTTCGGTTTAACTGTCTACGGGAAACCCAAATTTCGCAACCGTGGTATCAAGGTAGTAATAAACCCTCACCACAAAAAAGGAAAGCAAGCCGAATTTCCGAATTTCAACAAATTGTTTCCTCCAACGAAGGCAATTACTTCAAAAGGCCTCACATGACTTGTGGATTCCTGTAGTTCACCTGCTATTCTTCCTCCTGATCAGACGAGATGATGGGACTCTATTAGAAGCACCACTTACGTCCTTAGTAGATGTCTTGTACCTAGGATCTGGCTCTGCTACATTTTACACCTTAGTAATATACCCTGGACCGCTAAAATGAGATTCTGAAACTCTTACATACTTTCATCACTAGTCTGCTTGTCTACAAACCAACTAAAGCAACCGTTTCCCACAACAGCACAATTTTGACAAACCCCGTTCTCAACTCCCCCCACTTCAAACGTTTCACTCAAACATGCCGAAGAATCGCGTAGGACATCTCGGAGGAAGGAGAGATACTTGTCACCGAAAAGTTCAAGCCGCTTATATCATGGTTGAAGAAAGCCTTACCACATGTTCGAGTGTTCATTCTTATTTACCGTGTCAAAAGAGGGATGCAAAATGGCATCGTTATACAGTGAGTTGCGAGTTAAGCTTGAATTTGCCTACTTTTTTTGTAATCCGAGCTTTTTAAAAAAGTCCTTAATTTCCCCCCTTTTTAGGCACTCTTTTACCTATTTATTAATAACAACATATGTTAGTATACTCTAGATAACAGAAAAAGAGAGCTCTATATATCCTCTATTACTCTATAAACTTTATATAATAAAAATAGACAATTTTATATCTGTCTTAATTTTATAAGGTCTTAGCGTACCTTATCAATTAACCTTACTAGAGTACGCAGGGGTAGTGAAAATTTTTCAAAAAAGGGTTTTTTTTAAGAATTATCTATTTTTTAGTTTACTTTTGTTATACTTACTTTAAATTAATAAGTAATATAGAAGAGAGATAATTAGATATAGCGCTTCTTTCTAGCTAGGCCTCGTCTCTTTTAGAGTACTTTTATTTTCTGTCTACTAAAGAAAGGAGAAAAGTGGGCAAATTCAAGCAGTCTACCGTCGAAAATAAACACACTGTCGAATCATAACCCCGCATTCAATCAACTACATTTTCAACAAAAGAGTTACTCGAATCTGGAGAGAAAACTTTTGTACAAGCCTACTTTGTACTAAGTCAGAGCCCAAAAGAGTTCACCAGTCCCATGGCAAATAACCACAACCCTTACCGTCCCCATGGTACACCCCAAGGCCCCCCTTCTTTCTTTAAAACCAATGCGTATACTTCAAACCAAACATTCCGTCAACACATCGTCCCTGTAGACAGCAAAAAATGGCAGCAACCACATCACCTTCGCACCTTCCTCCCTACCTCATTATTCCAGATTTTTCGGGTAATTCAAGAAATTTATCCCAAACATCTAGAGAGAGAAAAACCCCCGACATAGTTGAAACAAAGACCTCCAATTGTCCAAACCATCTCGGTTAATGTTTTGGTTTATCCCAGAAAGTGGGAACAATGACCCCGATTCTCCCAAACAACCTGGGTCAATATTTCATTTCATCTCAGCCAGTTAGAACAACTCAAGGTATTTACTACTTCCATTCTCCATCTCCTCAACCATCCGGCCGAGACGAAGAACAGAGCAGTTTATGTTCGCGACATTATCACCACACAGAACAAAATACTTGAGATTGCCAAGAAACTCACACCAGGTGAAAAATGGGAACCAGTTCAGGTCAAGCTGAGTGATGTCGAAAAAGCATCTTACGAAGGTCCCCTCAAAACGAAAAGCAGCAACTAACAACAACAAACCCCAATATCTCCACACCCCCAGAACCCACAACTCCTAACCTTTATTAACCAGCGAGCCTTTCCCATTCTCCTTCGCTTTCTTCCTCTCCGCTAAATTCCTCACCAAAATCTCCACATCACTCTGTCCATCTCCTCCTATCGGAGTCTTCTTCCTATCAACCCTACTCCCACCCGCATTCCCAAACGCTCTCGCCGCTGCCGTAACTGCCTCGTTACCTCCCACTCTCTCATTCACCGGTCTGCCAGATCTAGATCCCTGTACACTACTTCGTCCGGAGTTATCACGGATAGCTGTGATGACGCTATTTGTCGACGTACCGCGAGAAATCGGGTCACGTTCGGGTCGATCGGGGGCTTGGAGGGTTGATTTGCTTCTTGATTCGGGTCTGAGGGTATCAGGGGGCGATCTCCCGGCGGTAGAAGATTTCGTACGACTGGTGGTATTGGTGGTAGGTGTCTCTGAGCGTTCGGTGGGGTCCGTAAACCGCCTATGTCGGATGAGATCATCAAGCATTTGTTTCTTGCTATAACTATTGGCCTCCTCTCGCCCTAAGATGTTGCTATCATCGCCAGGTTGGAAGGAGAAAGAGAGTTGTTGAGGCGCTGGAGGCTCCATTCTTGAGGATTCGGCCTTCGCCTTGGCTCTTCGCTGGCGGAGACTTGGTTTGTCTTTGCCTGGTACCTCAATGGGGCTATCAATGCTAATGCCGAGGCCGCGAGTTATTGAGCCTTCGTTGTGGGAATCTGTGCTGCTCATTACGTCGGCGTCGGAACCCATTTCCGAGGATGAGGCGAAGTAAGGGAGGTCGCGCTTCTGTTCTGCTGCGTACGTCCATTGGGATGGACCCGCGGTGTCGATTTTAGGAAGGGGTATTGGGTGTTCTGATATGAAGGGGGTAGCTTCTTCGTGTTGATCTGGTAACGACTAAAGGAAAGTCAGCATTTGGTTCTGCGAAGCGAAACCAAAAATAACAAAATAAGGGAGCCTCCCAACACTTCAGGATTCATCCTCTCAACATACCTCACCCATAGAACTCCTCTGAGCATGCCTCTCCTTAATCGAACAAATCCCCCGTCCAATCTCATCACTCGCCCTCTTACTCCCATGAATCCTACTATTACTCCTCGCCATAACCACACTCTCCATTCCGCCCTCTGTTTTACTCAACAGCACCTCAAGCTTCTTCAGCTCGGTCTTGTAATCCTGTTCTTTCTTCTCCCATCTCGTAGCCAACTCCTCAAACTCCTTGATATCCTTGGTATGGCTCTGCTTCAACTCATCAATAATCTCCTGCTTCGCATTTACCTGCTCCCTTAAATCCTGGTAGGCTTCGAGAACATGGAGAATACAAGAGTTATACTCCACAGGCACCGGCGAGAAGTTATTGCGCGTCATCATTATGACTTTCAACGTCTCCGCCATCTGATCCCCAGATGGTTTATGGTACAAAATCTCAGGATCCCGTGCTGCGTTCTCGAAAGATCCAGTTCCACCAGCACCTGCCTTCTGAAAAACATCCTGGGTCGGCGGCGTACCAGGTCTGAAACCAATATAACTCGATACCCTAGAACTCGGTCGCATCCTCGTACTCCCAGCCGCGTTATGCGTAGTATCTTTTTCTTGGTGGTCGTGATCGTGGTAACTTTCGTCAACGGATAATGCTGGTCGATCAAGGTCAAATACAGGTAGGTTGGCTTGAATGGGCGTTCTGGTACGGGTGAACACTGGTCGTAACCATTCGGCCATGTTTAAGATCGCTGTGAGTTTGCGCTGAGATGAGTGTTGATGTGTTGTGTTGTGTTGTTGGGGTCTGGGGGGTCATTTGGAAGGTGGGAGTCGCATGGTCGGCAAGGTTATTCTGGCAATTGGAGAGAAGGCGCGATTGGCAGATTGATAATTCACCTTCAAAGAAATCTTCGGGTGATGCTAGATTCCAAGTGAACGAAGACGGATTATTGAGGCGGGAACTGATTGAAAATAAATAAAATCTCACCACCATCTCCGGCACCTACTTTACCTTCAATTGTTCGAAACAATCCAGAATAAATAAACCCATTGTTCGAGAAGGTTTAGAAGAATTGGAAAGTTGGTTTCTTAATTCTCCAAAATCCTCTGAAACAATATTTACAATTGCGCGAGAATAGTTGCACAATAATAAGATAGAAAGGAGCGTGTAGGAGAGAGCAGTGACCTGCCACACTCGCGAAGCACATTAAAAGTGGCAGTAAATGGCTCGCTGTTCCTACTCTCCACGAAATACTTTGGAATGATGAACTTATTTGTTCTGTAATCCCGGGTCAGTATTCTAAATTGTCCCGAGTGTTTAGGGTAATGTAAGGTATGTACCTCAATTACCCTAGAAAGTTGGAACAATGAGCTAGGAAGGCAGGTACCAACCTGAAGTACTTACCTCCGTACAGCCATGTTTTAAGGTCCACACTGCAGCTTTCTCGCAGATTTAATTGGCTCACCAGTGAAGCCCAAATTGATTGGAAATTATAATCCTATTAACTGCTCTATTATTTTTGATAAATCGTTGATTTGTAAAACGTGTTTTGGGTAAAGGAGATACACCCACTGACTAGAAGTGATCGCTGCTACGCCCCAGTGAGATCTCAAGCTCAAAGGCAAGTTTCTCCCTGCCTTGGGAGAATTGATAGAATATTTTCGCCCCGGATTCCTGTTCATGATCCGAATAAACCCATGCCCGCGCCGCCCAAATTATACATTGAAAAATGGCCGAATCGAAATGAACATTCTGAAGAGTTCAATAAAACAAATCTTGGGCCTTTTGTCTTTTGCGTCCTCTTCCCTCCAAGCCCCCCGAGAATAACTCCTTCCCAGCATTGTCCCCAAAATGCGCTGGAAACAACTCTTTAACACTCGCTGCGCCCTTGATGCTAAATTCCTGAACCGCGGGAGCCTTGGAGGCCCCACGGATGCTGAAACCAGTGACGGTATCCCAGGTCGCTGGCGTGGAGTTGAGGCGTCCATCGGAAGGTCCATCAGTAAGTGGAATGGCCATTTTACTTGCGAAAAGGTCGGCCGTCTCATCAGCAGCATCAAATGCAACAGACCGCCGATGACTGGCGTTTGCCTTTTGAGGAAAGAGCTCTTTGGCAGGGGCAGCTTCTCTCAATCTTGCCTTGATCGCTTCCGCCTTGAGTCTGTTTTCGGCTGCAGCACGTGGCTTCCGGATATATCGTTCTCTGTCTCTAGTGTCCCTTCTGTCTCTGCTGTCATCACGAAGAGGAGAAGCACTTCGGTCTCTCAATCGGCCACTCCCTCTGCCTTCATCGTTTGGAAACAATTCCTTGCCAGCCGCCCCACGGAATCGTACACGACGTTCTTGTGAGTCGCTGGACGAAATCGAGTTTTCTCTTCTTTTCGGGGCTCTTCTTTTTGCCAAAGCCTCCTCGTCATCGTCATACAAACTGGCATTAAATCCTGCCTCTTCGGCCCCACGTACGCGATTCTCTTGCTCACGTTCATCATAAAGTTGGCTGCGATATCCTCCATCATCGCGATCTCTGTATCTTCTTCCCCCTCCTCCTCCTCCTCCTCCTCTCTTGCGACGTTCCGCTGGGTCGTATTCGGGATTGAAAAGGTAGAATCTGCTACGCTCACGAGCACGAGGTTGTTTGCGATCCCCAACAACGGCACGTCGAACTTCAAGATTTGCTTGTGGTTCAGTAGAAAGTCGTTTAGCAGTAACAGACTGTAGACGTGGGATAAGAGTAACATCTGTGACGTCCACTTCAATGAACGCTTTGAGAGCATCCAATGCAATCTCCTCATTTTCGTAAACCAAATTTGCCGAGCTATCATCAATCCATTCCACATGTTCCGGCTTGCTCCCTGTGTAGTGTTCTGCCGCGAAAGCTTTGATGTGGCCAGTGTTTAGATTATCGAGTCCTCGAATGTGGACTTTGTTCGGCGCAAGCTCGAGGGACGCAGGATCGGTCTGGGAGTCGGGTGCATTGAGAATTGGAGTTTCGCCCTGGTGGTTGGACTAAGCATAAATTAGTCAAAGGATTAAAAGCTTGAGGAAATGTGAAAATGTGGATTTTACGTCAATTTGGATGTCGTCGACTTCGGGAATTGCAAAGTCTTCTGCAGACACCCCAATATCGAGGTCCATATCGATATCCATATCGTGCGCCATCTTGTAAATACAAGGCGCGTGGCCGAGGAAATTGATAGCTGGTGTCAATCAATTGACGTTGTCGATGGAGGTGGCGATATCGCCGAGTAATATGCTGGAGAAGGTGTCGAGGAAAGAAGCTGCCGAGTGTTGAAGGTGTCTTTACCTGAGTGAGTATGTCGAGAGGTGAATAGGCGCAAAGCCTCGGTTGTCCTAGAGGTGGTACTTGTTGGGGTGAGGCTACAAGTGGGACAAGGAGAAGGAAGCTGAGGTCCTTCAGAGCCGTAGATGGTGAAGGCACGGAAATGGCTGTGAATTGTTGGATATTTCTTTACATGAGAAGGAGGAGGAGGAGGAGAGGAGGAGGAGGGAAAATAAATATATGCTAGATCAGAGTCCAGCTATGCCACCAGAAATGAATGAGGCTGAGCTGGTTGGCGCTAAACAAGCGGCGCTTAAGTTATAAGTGGACCCCTTTGTATCAATCAGTCAACCTCACGACGGGATGTCGGGTTTCTTCCAAGCATCAAAATCATTTGATAATCACGTCGAAAACGGCCCATTTGCTACGTGGTGAAGACTCTATCGGGTTGTCATGAGAGGGTCGCTCCTTCCTTCCCAAGCTGACGGGAACTTCTAAATTTTGGGACGAGTGGATCACGTACTAGGTAGGGCATACCAATCTATGTATATAGCATGACTTCAAGAACGGCAACTGCAGTCGGTATAAACTCCCTTGGATTGAACTCTGAAGGCAGGCAACTACTTGCAGGCCAAACTTCTTTTCTCTGGTACCTTTTTCCTTTGTTATCACCTTGAGCTTTCGGACTGTCTTATCCGTTGCGAGAACATCCGGGGTTTGACATCACAGCAAGGGCCATTTTTCTTCAGAAGACCTAGCAGTTGCGGTTCCCCAGATTCATTGCACTTAGCATGCTGTGTCAATGTAATGCCCTGGTTCGCCAATGTTTTGCTACACGTCTTTGCACAATGCACATCTACCCCAACTTGCGTTATCTGTGTACAAGAGATGGTGTCTCTTGTATGGGGATAATTATAAGTTCATGCTTGAGAGGTTGAGAGTAAGTATTGGCAGTGATGATAGACCAGAATCAGAACATTTAGTCATTGCACTTCACCACCCTTCTCTTTCTTATTTTGCCAAATATCCTTAGGCATTCATATCTATTTTCTGGGAAGGTTTAGGAGAATTGAGAAATTCAGTTTTTAATTCTTCTAACCCCTCTCGGATTTTGTTTATTTCGAACAGCAAGTTAGAAGGGTGCCGGAGAGCAATGACTGATTCTCTTACAACGCAAAGCATTGGCCTTTTCTTCTGTGTTGGTCGGAAGGGCATTTTCGTTTCTGCTCTGGGACGTCTTCCCGACTTCCTTTTATGAAGTCAGAATACCGGAGCTTTAGACCAGTAACATGTCTTTGTTTAATCGGAAACGAAACTTCAATGCCTCTTTTAAAAACCATTTCCGGGAAAGCCCCAAAGCTCAAAGGCTCTGATTTGTTCAACTTGCGATCAAGTGTTCTGGTTGGAGACAAGGATTGACCAGGAATTCAAGTTGTTAGAGTTGGAGTTGGACTTCGAAGCTCGGAGGCTAGTTTAATTGTGGGCTGTGGAGCTGAGTCAAGTCCCATGGGAGCGGGTGATAAAGAGGTTTGGGTAGACCCTCATTTATGCACTATGTTGAAAGTTATATCTTCTATTCATTTTTTCTCTCTTGATATGCTCTTGGGGCGAGGAAGATCACTATCCAGGCCTCGGAGAATGGAAAGAATTCCGGGATATTTGAGAGCTTACACCTTTTAATCTGGATATCTAAATTTTGATGTTGAGATGGATTTGGAGAGCAAAATCATTGTGTCTGGGATTGAGGGACGAGATGGGTCAACCAGCGTTCGGCAATTGGAACGTGCTCTAGTGGGCTGGAACCTCTACGTGGGAGCCTATCTGATCTATACAAAACCGACGAATAAACACCTGCGGGCACTTGTTTTGGATTTTTCGGGCTGTTGTGGATGTCACGTGATAGCGCAATCCTCGATTCCCCCCTCAGAAATATTCTATTTCCATTTCGCTTCGGAGATATCATTTTGCTCTGAATCAATAAAGTAATACATTTTCTTCTTAATCTTAAATGTTCTTTGCAATTAGTAGATTACCTACCAACAGAGTAGTTCTAGACATTATACGTATCCTCAGCAATTTCTCGAGTGGTTCTCTATTGACTTTAGTGCTAGGGATCCTAGACATGAGTAGCTTACGTGAAAAGGAGTTACTTGTTAGCAAATTTTCGATTCTACGCTTTAAATCAGGTTGTACAGTTTACCCAGCCCAAATTACCTTGCCAGATACCTTCATCCGTGAGCATATTCACAATCTTGGTTCCGACTACCTATAAAACAAATCATTGGGGGCGGAAATCTAAACGTTTAGGATTTTCTGCGACAAAATAGCGATCGACAAAGTAAGGTAATCTGACAAAAGGCGCTAGTTCAGATGGAAAAAGTTTAAAATAAGGCAGAGAACGTACACTTAAAGGCAGTAAATGTTTTGTAGTTCGTGTTAGGGCTTATACGTCGGAGGTTCGTTGGAAGACTGCCTTTCTCTTCCAAAAGCGAACGCGGGAGTGTGGCATGCCTGAGAAGGTAGAGACCGACGATTGCCGGGTATAGGGAGTGATAATCGTGCTTATAAGACCAAAGTGCCAATCCCAAGCGAGGCACTTCAGTTAACATGATCTAATCTACGAGAACCACGTGAGCGATTTCGCTAGAAGTGCTATCATCGACAGCCCTTTTTCACTCCAATCACCTCGGTCTTGCCACAAGGCCAATTCACCAACATTGAAATATTTCGCACTTTCTGATTTCTCGGGCCAAGAATAGGATAATTTGGGCATGAGAGGGCTAGAATTCAGATTCAATGTACTCATTCTTGACTTATTTAAGAATATTTGGAGATGACCTGTGGAGTAACTCTATATTAAGTCAGGTTTTGTGTGAGAAGGTAGGCCATGATTTGGCTACGAAATACTATAAAGAACAAGTGGGACAGGTGAGTCGTTTATCCGAAGAGGTTAGAATAATCGAGATGTGGCATCTTAGTAATTTTGAGTGATTTTGAGATGATTAGATTGGATGTTCAAAGAGTTTGGTATAATTGATACTCGCACCGTCTGGTTTTCTAAGTCAAGCGGCCAAAAATTCTCAGCTACTCGCTTGTTGCACATCGTTTAAAAGCTCTCTCCCAAAAATGGGGGGAAACGAGGATTATTGTTAAGTGTACGATGAGCTACGAGTCAATTACTTGTGATTGGACAGCTTGCAAGGAATATTTAATATTGAAAACAATCTAGGTTCAAGGGTTATCACACCTCCTTGCGAGCTTGTTATCGTGCCTGAAACACTTTCACGACTTGCAGCGGCTCTCTCGAATCAGGAACAAGAATCACCTGAATTTGCTTTCCAATTAGCTTATTTCTCCTATGAGAAAGTACCAGCACCGTACAATGTGACTGTTACAATTACAAGGAGTTCTGTTGGAGGGATAAAGAGGAGCACACTTGCCGACGAAGTGCCACCGTGCTTGAGGTGGCTCAAACGGAGTATATCCAGATCTAATTTAGTGGGAAAGTATTACTTCACTACCGAGAATAAAGTCACTTATCAACCATCACCGGCAGTCCACTACTAGATTGAATTAGGATATTGAAAAAAGCATGGCTTTTACGAGAAGGTACCACATTTAACAATCTAAACGAAGGTATTATGTTCAAAACCAGTATTATACTCGACAGGATAAATGAAGTCTCTGAATAGCCCTGATATCCACCGATTTTTTGAAAGCCAAAAAGAGACACGAAGCTCCAGAGTAGCTGTAACTTTTGGTTAGATTTTATTGTTTAAAAGAGAAATAACATTCAAGATTAATCATAGTTCATCGGTTGTGTAATTCCGTAGTAATGTTTCTTGTATATACTACTCTAACAAGCCAGATGAATTATTCTGAAAGCTTGACGTCAAATATGTTGTTTTTGTTGTTTGGTTGCTTTAACTAGGAACGAGCTAAGCGAGGAATGCAGCATAAAATGTTTGATGGTTATTCCCCACGTATTCTAGCGCCTCATTTACCACCTGACCCAAGATGTCTTGTGAGAAGTGTTCATCAAACTCAACAATTGAGGCTTGTCTTAAAATCTGCTACCAAATCTCGCACACGGATTTTGAAGACAGTCCCGGCCAACAACCATCAACCTATGCTTATGCACGATTTTGGCTTCAAGTTGCCTCCCACTGGAAATATGGTGACCAATTATCTACCACCTGCAGTCTCAGTCTCGAGTTATAGCCACTCTTAGCATCACTAGTAGGATCCACCGATTCCTAGGGTTTCCATATGCCGGAAGGAAAGCCTGTTGAGCGCTAGAGTCCTTCCTAGAACATCTAGAAGGTTGCGCGTAAGGCTTCTGCATCTATCTCTCTCAACTTTGAGGCTTCTCTGTTGAGTCCGGCTTTCTTCGCATCTGAAGTTGGTGGGACGGCCGGTTGTTTCCTCTTTGTTTGAACGTCTACCTTGTATGGTAATTAATTAAGCTTCAGATGTATAGACGAATTGAGTTTCTCGCTTATCCGAAGGTGTGAGGTTGGATTCAAAAATTTGCGGCTCGAAAATTACGGTTTCTTCGCTAGAGAATTTGAGATTGGGGGGAGGATACTTAAGCCTCGCTCGAGTTTCCGGGTTTTTGGAAGAAAGAGTGTGTTGATTAGGATTTCTGATAGGTAGGCGTCTCAAATCAGAACACCAAAAGGGGACGACAAATGGCGTAAAATTCTAGGTTCCACCAGGTATTCTCGGCGGTTTATTTTCATCTATCCGACTCACTTTGAGTGCTATACAAAGACGACGACTTACTTTACTAGAATCGATGTCGTTCTATACAAAAGTTCGTGTGTGAAGCCGTTATCCTATGGAAACATTGGGGGTGACTTGGGAGATAGATTGGCATTCGCAAAAACTAGCTCGTGATCTAGGGCGTTCCTCCTTTTTTCAGGTGCTTGGCCTGGCCGAGTATATAGTAGCATATAGCATTGCCGTATTCATATTCATCTCTAAATGAAGACTTGAAATAAATGTATAGTAAAATATCGTCAGTCAAGGCAGGGGTTCGACTAGGTCTCAGTGTCCTCGTACAGGCCATAAACAAAAACCAATGGTCATGTGATATTTAAAAAACCAGGTAACACACTTGGCACATTAGGTAACATTCCCAGCTACTTTTGAAACTCTCAAAGACTTAATCGCCCGCCGTAGATGGGCTTACGAGTGGACGAGGGGTTAGAGTCAAGGGGTTCAATCTCTGACCCCCCCTAGAAAGCTGGAACTGCGTCTTCGTAAGAGGCTTCTGGGGAATCCCGAAGAACAGGACGAGAATTGAGATTAGTAAACTTGCCTTGAGCTTCCACTTTAGCTACAAAAGCTATAAAGCATGACCCTCGCCAATTCCGCATCTAAGAACCCAGGTTTAAGCTCAAATAGAAGCTGGAGTTCTTTCGAGATTTGTTCGAGGTCGAGGAATCATCTTCCTGGTGGGGTCTCTTCTGCCGGCATTTTTTAATTCCTGTAAGTTGAATTTCTGAAGAAAAGAAGAAGTGACCGAGGTATGTGTAGGTTAGCGAAACCGCGGGCTAGTCTACCGCGATAACATCTTAACTATCCACACTGCAACTCTAACAAACACTTGCGGGGTGAATCTCCATACACCTACAGAATACCGCTAGACCTGCAGGGTGTGGAATTTTCTATATACCTCCGTGCCTACCAACGATTTCCAATTTCATTGGCAAGAGATAGAACATTTTTACGACGAAATATATCTTTATCACAAATGTCATCTCTATAAGATCCCAGATATTTCCTTGTCCCCACTTTATTTCGAGTATAGTAATCTCTTGAGTATCTTTCAGGTACATATCTCTTCTAGAGTTCCTGTGTCTCTTTGGAGATAGTGGGTAATTCTAAGACTTCATTCCTCTACTCCACAACAACAACGCTGTAATAATTTTCCAAAAGAGGAAACTATAGACAGCCATCTAGAAACTATTAGACTCTTAAATTCGAGTTTTTTGAGGTGGGGTTTGAGTTAGCCATGGCGTTCACAATCTAGGTTTACCCATTTTTTCTAATGAAAAGATAAGCTACTTATAACTTTGTATGGCGATTACAGAAGCTATATCGAGAGCATGGAATAAGCAAAGTGAAGTTAAAGTAGATGCTTGATTCCTTAAACTATAGGAGAGAGTATGAGGCTTTAAATACTATACTCCTTGCTTAAAAGGTAGGGATTATTAGGTGATCCTTTGTCTAATCTACCTTTATTCTATAATATATCTCTTAAATGACCTTTCCTAATTAGGAAAGCGTTATTTACTATATACACGGATTTAATAACCTAAACTCTTTCTTTTCTTTTTATAACTTCCTTAAAACTCTCTTACTACTACTAGACTACTACGGTATACGTTGCCTAATAAAAGACTATAGTATAAAGCTTATATTTACCTTTTCTAGGCTCTTATATTAACTAAAATAGCCTCTCTCCTAGATCTCTTATCTTTTAGATAGTAAGACCTCTATAAGTAATAACCCTATACTTATTTATAAATATTATAAAGCTAAAGTTTACAAAGATAATAAGGAAAGCGTTAAATATATAATTAATAGATTAGAACTTAGGTATTATTCTTTTAAGTATGTTAATCTTTATTCTATACTTTAGCTAACTATATAAGAATATTAAATATTAAATCTCTTATATATTTCCTCTTTTAGTCTAGTTATACCTTAGAGTAGTATACTTAGTAGATTTTATACTATTAACGTCTCTAAGAATAAGCTAGAGAAGTTAGTAGTTATAAGCTTTAATTAATTTTAAGCCTTTAAAGACGGTCCTAAACTTGAAAAACTTCTTAAGGAGCTTCTAGCTATTAATACTAGGCTTTTGAACGAACTTCCTAATAACGACGTCGAGTACTTAACTATTAGTAGTAAGGGCTTACTTATAACGCCTTCTATTAAGAAAGCTTATTATAATATTTCGAATTTTTAAGAAGCTTCTTATAAGAGCTACGTTGCTTTTATAGTAGCTAGTAAATTAACTAGTTATTATTATAATATAGAATCTAAAAAAGTTATATGTTATTTTAACTATACTATTAGATACTCTTATAAAGTGTTATTAAGTATCTATCTCTCTTTTATAATTACCTTAACTAAAAATCTTAAGAAATATTAGACTAATATTAGTAATAAAGTTTATATAGAGCTTTATTTAGTTAGTCTTCTACTTCTTATTTCATTTTCTTAGCTAATTTTATAGGTTTAGGAGTAGGAGAAGTTACGTAGTACAATCTATATAGGTCTTAAATAGGGTTTTAGAAGCTCTTAGTTATCTTTGGTTCTAAACTATACTTATTACTATAAGGAGCCTAACAGTTTTTAAGGTCTTACTTCTAATAACGAGCTAGATAGTAATACTCTTAAGATTTTAAAGTATAGTAACTATGTTCTTAAGAGTACTTCTTTTATAGCTTCTACTTTAAATAGTACTTTACTTATAGGAGCTAATACTTATAGTTAAACTAAGAGCCTAAGTACTCCTTATAAGAGTTTTATTATTCGTAGTAAAGATAATACCTCCTCTTTTAAGTAGTGAAAGTCTACTTAAAAGCTTTTAAAGGTTCTTTTAAAAAGCTATTTTAAAAAATCTATTCTAAAGTCTATTTTAAGAAAGACTGTTTTAAAAAAAACTATACCTATGAAGTTAGTTTCTAAGAAGTTGTCTTTTAAGAAGCTTACTAATAACTATTCTAAGTGTTCTTTAAAAGGCTATAAGTGTAAGAAGGATGTTTCTAAGAGTAAGGAGTTTAAAGATAACAATAGCAATGATAAGTCTAATAGTATTAATCTTAGTAATACTCTTAATAAAATAGGTATAGTACTTACTACTTTTAGTAAAACTATTTCTAAGTATTAAAAGAAGCACTATTAGTTAGTTAGTATACTTTACGTTTACGTAGTAGTAGTTAGTTCTTTTAAGACTTTATATTTATATTTAGTAGTACTTCTTAGAAGGGTCTTATAGTACTTAATTATTAAGTATATAATAATTAAATAAATAAATAAAATCTAAAATAAGCTTATAATACTCCTTAAATAATTATAATATAAAAAAGGATAAAACTTCTTAAAAATATATAAGTAAAATAATAAAGTAAAGTATAATAATATATAAAAAATAATAGAGAGTGTTATTTACTATTCTAAAAGAGTGTTTTTAACCTAAAAATATAGTTTTAACTTAAAATTTAGTATACTTTCACCTCTTAAGAGAGTGTTTTACTAAGTAAATAAGCGTTCTAGAGATTGAGTAAAGCTTTAAAATGTTTAAATTTTTACTTAGATAAGTTTTTTATAAGTCTATCTACTAATATATTATTTATTAGTAAATAAGTAACTTAGAAAGATCTCTTCTAGTACTCTTAATAAAGCTATATATTCTAGATATCTATATATTAAAGCTTTATAGATATTCTCTTATTTTCTCTAGTAATTAATTAGATAGTTTATTAATTATTATAGAATATATTCTACATCTTATCTAAATCGAGCTATAGTTTTTTAAAGAGATGCTTTAACGTTATTATTTCTATACCTAGTTGTTTTACTCTTAAGAGCTTAGCTTCTATTATTAATATTATAATTATATCTTATTATAAAGCTCTTTAAGCTATAAGTCTATTAAATAATAATATTATATATCTATTAGAAGATCTTTAAGTTTCTAGATTATTAGTATATAATATGTCTAAGGCAAGTACTAGTTATATACCTCTAAGCTCTCCTTTATATATAATTCCTAAAAACCTTATCTTAAATAAGTATTAAATATACTAATCTATTATAGCTATATATTTATTATTTAGGTTAGTTAGAAAGTATAAAAGCTAGAAAGTAGTAAATGTAATATCTAGTTATATTATAATTACTATATAGAGTACTAAACCTACCTTCTTTTAATAGAACTTTATAAATATAGGTTTTACTATTTCTTAATTCTTTTTTAGTTTATATATTAGAAGTAGTATACTTAAGTAATCTCTATTAATAAGCTTAAATTGTTTAGTAACTTGTTTAATATATATATTATAAGAGAGCTATGTCTTTTTCTATACTCTATCCTTATAGACTTTTACTTTAAGATACTATTTTATATTACTAAGTAAGTATAGTTTATATAAAAGCTTTAGTTTATTTATTATAACTCTTACTAGAGATTTATTATCTTAATAGTATATTATTTATATATTATTTATATAAAAGATTATAAAAACCTTTCTTAAGAGATCTATATAAATATAAGGCTCTTTTAGATAGGGTATTAAGCTATATTCTTAAAGAGTAGTTATAAAGTATTTAAACTATAGAGTAAGAGAATCTCTTAACTTATAAAGTACTTTATCTAATTTAATATATAGTCTCTCTTATTAATATCTATTTAGAAGTTAGTAAGCTATTAGAGGAGCTCTTATATCCCTTTCTATATTAACGAATATATTTATAATATTATATTACTTAATCTTTAAGTTAAATCTAGTAGCTATTATTATAGCTATTTAGAATAATCTTATTATAAGCGTAGTAGTATATATTAAAAAGATAGTATCTTCTTATTAGAGATTACTCTTAACTACGAGCTAGGCTTAGCATTAAATTAGATAGTTTATAAAGTTATATTTATATATAAATACTTATTTTAGAGGTAATAGTTTTATTTTAGCGTTCTATCTTTTAATTATATACTAGTATTTCCTTTTCTCTAGGTTCTTAATTTTAAGCTTTAAATTGTCTTTAAAGTACTTACTAAGTAGATAGTTTATAAGTTCTCTCTATGATTTTAGCTCTTTTAGTAGTTTTAACTAATAAAGGTACAAGTATCTAGGCTTTAGAAGCGTTTCTTCCTCTATTATTACTACTATAATAATATAGTAGATATCTTATAAGTCCTTCTTATTTAATACTATACTCTCTAATAAAGGCTAAAAAGTACTAAAGAAATAATTTAAATATTCTAGAACAGCCTATTAAGGCTCTATTCTAATTAATATAGCTAGTAGAGTAAAGATTATTATATTCTTAGTATCCTTCTCTTTAAGTTAACCTCTCTTACTCTTTCTTAATATAGGTAGATATACTTTCTTTATATACTCTTACTTTATTTTAAGCTTCTTTAGGTTTTCGCTTTCTATATTTATTATTCTCTACTCCTTAGTTAACTTTATATTAGAAGTTTCTAGAACTAGTATATTAGGAGTTCTTTCTTATATACTACTTTATTATTAGAAGGGCTTACTCTCTCTGTTTTATTAGGAGATTCCCTTTAATATTCTATTACTTATCTTAATTAGTAGACTACTTAGGCCTTTTATACTTTTAGTATTATTTTATAGTTAGGAGAATCTTATAAGCGCTTATTAAGAGAGTCTTATAGTTTATTAGGAGATTCCTATATTTTACTTGTTTTAAGAGCTTATAACCTGTCTTAGTATACTTTTAGGTTTAGGTGTTACTCTAAGTAATAGAAGTCTAAACCTAGAAGAGATTATATCTCCCTTTTCTAGCCTTACTCTTAAGTTCTAGCTAATTAAAGCTTTACTTAGTATATTAGTAGCTTTAGATAAGATATCCCTTACTAGTTAAGCTCCTAGTTTTGGTTTTCCTACGCTCTCTGTTTTATATATACTAATACTTTTAAGTAGAGCTTTAGTATCTTATTACTCTTACTTAACTATATACTATATTACTATATAAGTAATTGTAATAGGTTATTATTCTACTTTTTTATATTCTAGTATATAAAAGATTTCTTTATTAAATATAATATTCTAAGTTATAATAACTTAATTAAGTTATAGAACCTAGATATAGTAGATATTTAATAAGATATACTTAACTAAATAACTTATATAAGCTCTGGAATTAACTTTAAAGGCTCTCTTCTTAACTTCTTACTCTCTCTCCTTTTTTAGTAGATAAGCTCTAGATCTATAAACGTAGATTCTATTCTAATCTAGTCTAAGGTCTTTTATTACTAAGTTCTTAAACTTTAGATTATACTAGTAGAAATAATTATTAAACTATAATAAGAGTACCTTATTTAGTATTTTAAACTTATTTCTTTAGTTAAGACTTATGTTATAGAGCTAGATTCTAGCTATAGTTGACTTAGTCTAAAAACGTTATAGTAAGTTAGTAGTAGATAATATTTTAATTAAGTATATAATTACTTCTTATCTTACTCTCTCTACCTCTCTATTTAGCTTATAAGTGTAAGTTGGTATAAGCTCTAGGTCTATTCTAATTTTAGTAGCTTATAAAGTATATTCTAAGGCGCTATACTATAAGATTACTAATTTATTATTATTATACTTAAGCTTATAAATTAAAAGACTATATTATTGTCTAACCTATCTTTTAAAGTTCTTAAGCTTTTTAAACACTGTTTCTCTTCTCTTATTTATTATTATAAATCTAAAGAGCTTTCTACTATACTCCTCTTTTATTAGGAAGAGCTATTTAGCTCTATTATATCTAGTTAAGAAGTTAAATAGATCCTATAAGTACTGTTAGAATAGTTATATACTCCTATTCTTAGAGATATGTCTTAAAACTATATTCTAAGTATAAGTAATAGTATAGTATAAGTACTTTACTTATTTAATACTTATAATTTTTATATTCCTTACTAACTAGACTAGAGCTTTAAGAGCTTCCTATTCTAGATGTCTTAATCTTCTATACTAAATTTCTACTAAATTACTTCTTAGTCTAGTATAGTCTCTTATCTTCTTATAGAAACGTTTGTTAATCTTTTTAGAGAGTATTAAGTATATTAAAGTAAACATAGCTTAGGGGTTTTAGAGCTTAGTATAGTTATTAATAGGGTTATATTTAAATAAGACTAAGTTTATTATATAAATTAAAGATTTAATAACTATACTATTCTCTATAAGCCTAAAGCGTAGTAAATAGTTATATCTATTATACTATACTCTAGATTCTTTAATATATACTTCTAAGATAATATTAAAATAAAAACCCTTAATTATAGCGATATTAGTAAGCGTTAGATCTATAGAGTTACTTCCTCCCTTATCTTTAAGAACGTTCTTTATAACCCTTATTCCTGTTCTACTAATTAAAATACTAGTTATTCTTAATTCTACTATATTATTAGAGCGCCTAAAAGTTCCTAGGATAAGTATATCCTTACTATTAATAAGATAGACTACTCTATAGTTATTAAAGAGTATTAAATCTATAAGAGGGTATCTAGTATATTCGGCTAAGAAAGCGTAGATTCTCTATTTTAAGGCTTAGTTTATTCTTTCTAGATTAGTTAGAAGCTCTAGAGATAAGATTATAGTACTTATATTCTTAATAAGGTATTTTAATAACCTTTAAGTAGAGCTTATAGATCCCTTTCTAAACTTAGATTATATTATAAGGAACTTTTCAATTAGTTTCTTTTAAAGGTCTGTTTAGAAAGGGGCTTTTAAGTACTATATAATCTCTTTTAACTTCTTATTATTTAGGGGATTATTAAGAGTAGGATTATACTTTCTAGTAAGTATAAATTCTAAGGTTTAGTAGTTAATAGGTTTCTAAAAGTGTCCTTGACTAGTCTTATATAGATATTTCTTATTATTAGAACCCTTGTTTTAAGCTCTATTCTTAGAATTAGATAGGTTATTACTTCTACTTCTAAGGACAGAAAACATTTTACTAACCTTCTTACTAGTCTTTAATATAAGGTGTTTATATAGGATCCTTAAAAACATTTTAGTAAGATTATTAAGTAATATAACTCCTTTTCTAAGCTCTATGTTGTTAATTAACTATATCTTTTAACTTATTACTTAGGTAAGAGTAATTTAGTAAACTATATTTAAGAAGTCCTTTACTATAAGTAGACTCTTAATCTTTAAGAGTTGAAAATTTTTTACTTAGTTATAGTAGTATTTCTAGTTAGAGAACTAGTAATTAAGGTTTATAGACCTTAATTTAGTTTAAGTAAGTATATTCTAGTATTTTATATATACTATATCTTCTATGCTTTCTAATATTAGTACTAAGTTGCTTTTAAGCTTTCGAATTAGGTCTTAGAAAGCGAATTTCCTAGTATGCCTAAGTAAGGATTAAGCTTCTAAGAGTATAGACTTGTCTATAGTACTCTCTACCTAGGAGCTAACTTTATATATCTTACCTTATATAGTATAAAGCTTATTAATTTTAAAAGCGTATCTTTTAACATCGTCTCTAAAGTCCTCTTTAACGTTGTTAGCTAATACTAGGAGAGGTGGTTCTAGTAGATTTCTTCTAATACGTTAAGCTACTAAGAGTATATCCTAGGCTTTATTTACTATAAGCTAGGCTTCTTTAAGTCTAATATTCTTATTGAGTATAGCCTATTTAATCGTGGGATAGGGTCTTTTAAGCTCGTCGACGTTCTTGATATTAAAGCTATTTAGATTAAAGTATTCCTAGACTCTTTCTTAGTAGGTAATATAAAAGAAGTGGTTATACTATGTAGGCTATAAGTTTTAGTTAGTAAGGAGGACCTTTTTAGTTAAGAGTAAGCTTACTATTATAAAAGCAGTGCTCTTAAGAAGAAGATAAGAATAGATAAAAAGAAGATAAAGCTAATATAACTAATATAGTAGAAGTAGTATCTTATCTACTGACCGGGCTTATAACTATAGCGATTATAGAAGCTATATCGAGAGTATAGAATAAGTAAAGTAAAGTTAAAGTAGATGCTTGATTCTTTAAACTATAGAGGAGAGCATAAGGCTTTAAATACTATGCTCCTCGCTTAAAAGGTGGGGATCATCAGGTAATCCTTTGTCTGACCCACCTTTGTCCCGTGACACTTTGTTATCACTGTAAACTTCTGTGATACTTCTTATTCTCCTGTTTATCTCGGATGCATTTAACCTTTAGAGTCTATTTAGCTAGCACTTTCTATTCCGAGTGTACCACCAAAATTGAATAGATATCTCTTCTATTTAACTTTGAATTGAATAGAGTCTTTAATTCCGAAAGACACTTGGCTTATATTCTCTATTCCGCGAATTCAAGAGTAAATAAAAAGTTAGCATTTATATTCCTAATAAATTATATGAAAGTTGGTCTATTCGAAATTTGTTCTGAAGGGTTCTTTTAAATAGAGGCCTCTATCAAATTCAGAGCTTCTTACATAACACTACTAATATGCTCCTCATACTACTTAACATAGTAAATGCAACTGTGACCCGGCGTATCATGTTAAATCGAAAGACTGCTCTGACTAATTACTTCGACACGGTCGTTTTTTCGTTCTTCAAAGGGTCCTCGAATCTCGCCCCAAAGTTAGTCCAAAGTTGCGTACGCATATTGCCTTCAGAGGTAATTTCAGTCCTTGTCCTCCTATATATATATGCTAGTAAGTCGTAGATCTTCTAAGGGCTCCATCGAGTGGCTTGCGCTCTCGGCTCGAGGCTCTTACTTAGTAGCATCCTTGCGACTAAGGATAATTTCGCTACAATTTCCATTTCACTATACAAACACTACTTGCCAGCAAAACATTACAACTAAAGGCCCGTGCTACCTCTATTCAGAGTGAATAGAAGGGCGATTAGAGGCTTGAATGAATAGACGAAAGTGCTAGCCAAACAGGTACTTATTATATTCCTATCAACTCTTTCAAAAGTCTCTATTCTTTTGTTTATATCGAGTATAGTAATATCCAGGGTGATATCTCTGGGAAAGATCTAAAGATATCTACAACTTTAGTATCTTAATAAAGTCCTCTAATACTTTCTATTCTCTAGACTCCTGTACTTTTTAAGTATAGTACTCTCGCGCGTAGCTTTTAGGTGATATGAAGCTATCTGCAATTTTAGTCCTCTGCAACTTTCTATTCTCTTGTTTATTTCAGTTCTAGTTGTTTCGCAAGTCTCTTCTAGATAGATATGAAGTTATTACTAACTTCTCTATTCTTATAAACTCATTCAGAACTTTTTGTTCTCCCGTTTGTTTCGAGGACAGTAGTTTCATAAGTAGCTTTTACAACGTTAATATATGGGTAAGAAAATGTAGAAAACTGTATTTTCCCGTTTATTTTAAGTACAGTATTCTCTCGAGCTTCATTTATATGAGAACAAAGCGCTATATAACTATTGTATACCAGTAAATTAGCTCGCAACTCTCTATCATTCTACTCAATTTGGAAAGCAGTATTCCTCGAACGTTTTCTAGATGAGTTTTGAAGTAAGTGACCTTGTACCTTGGATTTTATTCTTGAAACTTCTTGCTTTTGAAACAATCATTCCAGTACATTAAGGCAATTAATTCCAGAGTATGATTTTTCTAGAGTTGATCATTTCGAGCGGAATTTTCGAAGTTTAAAGGTGTCAGTAAATTCCATGATTTTGGTTTAATCTTCAAGGAACTCTTTTTCGGAAGTAGCTAGGTCGTCCGCTAGCCGCGGGTATCAGCATGCCGTCATCCGATTCGCTAGTCTCATTCGCGACTTCAGTCACGAAAACACGTCACCAAAAAAGCAGTCAAAAGATCGGCCATTTTTACAATCCTTTCATCAATTGATTTATCTCAGTATCAAGCAAGGTCCAGCAAAAGCAATGCGAGCGCGCCGGCTCCAATATGTATGTACAATATCTCTCTTTCCATCATACAACACCCCTAATTCTGTGCGGAGGTGACTAAGGAAAGGTTCTTAATCTTTCCAATCCGCTCATCGTACCCCGACAACGCTCTGCCATAACGATTCCAATAATTCTTGCAAGAGCCGGGCGATCTCTCGAAGCCCAATCCCCTCATCTGGGTTGACAATTTAGCGTACAACTTGGTGTCCTTGAGTCTGTCTTTTTCTTCCAATCCCCTGTTTTGCTCATCCACGCGAAGGTTTACGATTAGCCTGTGAAGCGCATTGTGTTCGGCCGGTGAGAACGCGCCTGCGCGTTGTGGCTTCACAGGAGGAAGAGCTGTGGATTTTCCTCCAGTTGCTGGATAGCCGTCGTCGTCTTCATCCTCTTCATCCTCTTCCGAATCGTCATCGTTGTCAGACAGAAGTAGGGTCTTTCCTCTAATGGCTCCAAAGTCATCGTCTTCCTCGTCTTCTGAATCGTCGTCGTTGTCAGATGGTGGAAGTAGGGTTTTTCCTCCAGTGGCTCCAAAGTCATCATTATCATTATATTCGTCCTCATCACCTGAATCCTCATCACCTGAATCCTCATCCTCATCCACCGAGTATTCATCTTCATCCTCTGAATCCATGTTTTCGGAGTAGTTGACGGTGTCATCTGAGTCTTCATCTTCGAAGTATTTGAGATCGCGTGGTGGAGTGTGTGGAGACGTGCGATTTGTGCCAAAACCCCCTGTTTCATGTGTCTTAACGCGCTTGTTAGGGCTTGAGAATGGTGGTGTATCGTCTTCTGCCTTTCGTTTGTTTCCTTGCGGAGTGGAGGGAGTGGGAGGCGTGGAAGGAATCTTTCCAGCGTCGGGGAACATTTGGAGTATGAGTCCCGGGCTCTTGCCTCTCGCAATCTCTGGTTTCTTCGTAGCCGTTGAGGTATCGGACGGCTGGAGTTTGACATTTCGTTGCTTCGCAGTGTGGTTTTTCGCTTTTTCTTGGAGTTCATCGAGTTGTTTGATAGCAAGGTTAAGATTTTGTCGCTGGCGCCTATCCTGTCTGAGCTCACTGACGATCAACTCCATGCTAGCGATCTGCCCGTTGAGGTCTTCTCCCTTGTCATCAGGTGAGTATTCAGTGGACTGGCTTTCGTCAACGTCGTGAATATCTCCACCCTCGTTCTCCTCGTACTCGTCTGGAGTGACACCCGCCTCGGGTTCTTGGTACGGTTCCAGCTCATCTTCATATTCCGCGTTCTCCTCGAAGGTGGCTTGGGGTTGGGCTTGAGATTCAAAACTGCTTTCTTCCTCCTCGATTTCTTCGTCGGAGGAGATCTCGAGGATTTCGTCTTCGCTGTGTTCATCTGCCGCTACGGGTGGAGGTGGCACTCTGGTATTTGGTTAGCAATTGCACTTTCACAGTCTTTCAGTCCTTGGCAAATGTGCATACTCTGGTTCCACTAGGGAAGCCCCGCGTGAGTCAATTCTGCCTTCCTCACCGCTCTCCTCGTCACCCGAGACAGGTGGAGTGGGTGCTTGAAAAACCAAAGCAGGATTGATTGTTATTGGAAGTCCGGCTTGTTTGGATTGAGCTCTATCGATGCACCTGAAAATTCAATTAGCGATTGTTCTCTTTGCTTTCAACGTTTTTGGCATACCAAGCGAGATCTAGAAAGTCTTTGGTGAGGCCTCCATGAAGAATGAGGTAGTCAAGCACGAGAGTTCCGATGTAAATTTCTGGGCCGTTCTGGCTCTTGACATGGACTGTTGCAGTCGTGGGGTGTACACCGTAAGGGCTGATGCTCTCTGTGATGATTTTGATATCCAGGAACGACTCTTCTTCGTTAAGCTGGAAGAGTGTGGGAAAGAACTCCGAGGGGCGACCCCAATAAAGCACTTCGATGTTCATTTCGACCTCTTTATTGACTGATAGATCCTCCAGGGATTCTGACAAGCACAAAGGAAAAGAACAAGTTCAATCTGAGAGAAGTGAAGAGCGCTTTGGTCGGAGAAAGGGGAGCGCGGCACGTGGCAGGGTATATCGAAGCAGTACGAAAGACCTAAAGCCAAAAGAAGAGTTAGCAAATGAGCATTGTTATTGTCCAAGTCAGAAAAATCGAAAGAAGTATCGTTCAAGGTTCCAGAATTGCAAATCTGTATCCACCTCTTCCCAGTATGAAGAATGGAAGAAGTTGTGAGGACAACCAGCATGACAATAGACAGGAAAAATACCAGCTGAGAGCTTTCCGCTCCTTGCAAGAATCCATTGCAAAGTGTGCTTTCGTTGCATCCTCCCCGGTTTTTGGAGTTGTGTTGAGTTTGCGCTTCGAGAACATGGGAAAGCCGAGAACGAAGTCCAAGAGCTGATGACTGGCAAGATGGAAATGCTGGTATCACAAGTAATCATACCCTCCAAGTTGGAGTTCAGGCAGATGCTGTGTTGTTGTGGATGTGGATGTCGCATTGTGGTTCAACCTCCGCACCATATCCCGAACCTCTGTAGGGAAGGAGCGGTCAACGACCAGCTGGAGACTGGTGATCCCATGAATTCTGTGGAAGATGCATCTTTTGATGATGCGCATTCCAAGATATGATGGGTATGGGTCCTTGGAGAGGTGTCGTGGCTGTGTGGTTGAAATGGGATGCAGATGTAGTTGTGTTGTCGGAAGAAGAGTGGTCTTTTATAGAGCTTCTACAACGGCGAGAAAGCATACTTCCTTTTTCCGAAAGTGGGTTTATCCTAGGTATACCGGCAGCCGCGACCGGAGACCATTGTCTCATTGTGTTTGGCGAAATGATGCTCGAGTCGGAAGAAACCTTTGGTCCACTGGAAGACTCGAGAAAGCGGGGTGGGGGGGAAGGTTGGCGCTCTTTGAAGGGTGGAAGGCATATGCTGGGTTCTCTTATGTTTCTCGTGTGATTTGGGAAGAGTAGTGGTTGAACTGTCGGTAGCTGCTTTTTTGGGCTTCTGGGAAACCATTTTCTGGAATTTGGAGGAAAAGAGACGCTCGAGGAGCGGAAGTAGTTGTTGGTACCGGCAGTCGCTGATATTTGCTTGATTGGGGCGGGAGAGTCTTGGGGAATGGTTGCGGGAAGTCGTTCGGAATTCGCTTTATCTGAACCAAAGGAGAAAAAACTTGCGCTTACCTAAATGCCACTGCTAAAAGAAAATTAGCTCTGCGTTCCAAAAGGGGACCTTTGCGATGTTGGCTGGGGTGCTGAGGATACTAATTGATTGCAAAAAGATGGGAAAAGCCCTTCTACTCTCTTACCACGAAGGCGTGAGGCTTCGAATGGACCAAGTGGGACAAAGGGGCAAGAATACAAGGAAATAGGTCGCTTACCTGCTATCAAGGGTCCTTGGGCTGGAAGAGCTAAAAGGAGAAATCAGCAAGAGGAATTGATTGATGTTTCGCGAATGGAGGCTGGAATGAGCGTCGAGGAGTCGCTGAGAAGCGCGGGGAGAGCAACAAGCGACCAGAAACTGTAGGATGACAAGACACCTTGCAGGCCAAGGAATTGACCCTCAATTGCCTAAGCTTGCCAAAGCCACTCTGCCTACAAGCGAATTTGGAGCGTCCTGTGGGTTTTGCTTGGAGGGAGGGATGAATGAAAGGAGGAAAACATACAATCAAAGGTAGTCCTTTATCAAAAGAGTTGAATGATTGTTCAAGATGGTTGCTCAAACGTAGGGTGTCAAAGTTCACAAAAATGTTCAAGAGAAGTTTCTTGAAAAAAGTTGTCAAGAGGAAAAAAACTCGCAGAGAAGATTGATTGGTATGATGGGTTAAGGTTTTATCTACCGTGCAACAATGGGAGGGAAAAATTCTATTGAGTACTGGTAGAGATGTTCTGGGGTTGGGAAAGCTATTGTTGGGTCATGCGATTGTACCTGGTAGCTTTGAAAAGGGTTACCGACGAATCAACCTGACCAATGGGAAGCCACGAAGCCACACCACAATATGAGCGAATTTCTCGCTTCCATTGACCACCATCAATTATTTTTCGCTTGAGCTCCATGAAAAGCGACAGTCGCACTTGTGCGAATAGAACAATAGTCAGAAACTAATCTTATGATCTAAGGGGTGTGGTGAAATGAACCCACCAGAACTCAATGTGGTTTGCACCAACCTCAATGGCCTAAACCCCACATTTTAAAGGTGAGAAGAAGGGTTTGTTTTTGGAATTTTCCCCACAGTCGCGCGCACATCGTGACATATCGCTCTTGAGTTCTCCATTCATGATCTATTAATGGTGTATGTACTTGGCGTTGCTTGGGTTTTCTCCGCGTAAGGTCTTCCTTGGATTTCAAACCAGCTTTCTTCACCTCCTCTTGCGAGATAGACGCGTATGATAGCTCCCATGGAAGTAACTTGCCTTACCTTGCCAGCAACATCTGCGCCCCCTTCGAAATGGCGGCCAATCCCGAAAGTTAAGCTGACCGCATATACGTACGAAGCGGTAGCTCTCAGCACATCAAATTCTTACCCCATTACTCCTCCGTTCAATCCTCAATTTCACCAACCCTGCGATGACACAAAGTGTAAAAGATCCAGGCTTGTTCCCGAGTACGCTCTTCCATCAATTACTTTGAAACCGTTTCGCACTATGCGACGCATTGTGCGAGACTATTTAGGAGAATCACGAAAGAAAGTTTCTGATTTTTCCAACCCTTTTTAGACAATAGGTTTAATTTTCCAAATTCATTCGCACGATATGCCGAAAAGATATGTGCACCCGGAGCCGAAGACAATGCCCGCATTAGGTATTGAGCCATCATTGTCCCCCTCAACGATGCCATTTTTGGGCGTGGGGGCCACAATAGGAACCCAAGCCGCCTTTCAAAAAGCCACAAAATTGGACAATTGCTCGTCCAGGTTTGAAGACACAGATTTTGAGCTCAACCCGACCTCGGAAGCCACAAATAGATGGTTCAGAAGCGGAAGAATCTTTCGCTTGAAAGTGAGCAAGTGATTTTATTTTTTCTCAATTGCCAACCCCACTGCTTTCGTATACTCGACCTTGCTTTTTTTTGCTGCTACGTAGACAGCACTTTGGTGATGAAGAAATCCTACAGCTTACCAGACGATTTTATGCGCAACTTGAGAATAACAAATTGCTTCATGTTCCAGTGTGAGCTCTTTGCTGCTGATTCCGTCCGGGCATACCCAGGGAATCGAGTTAGCTTATGTCAGGAGCTTCTCAATGCTTTTAAATCTGGATTCACTCGTGCAACAGCCCATCGTAGGCCCCAGGTTACTGGTTTTTACGACGGTTCGATGCCAAGGCAAGTTTTTTGAATGTGGACTTTTCGGGTTCATGGCATGCGGAAGCCCTTGCTCTGGTTGAAGCAAAATAGCATCAACTGGGGTATACATAGATTACAATGGTTTATTATAGCTTTTGAGAAGCGGTGACGGGATCTTGGAAATGGGTGACCTCTCTCCCGGGTCAAAATTTATCAGTTGGCTTAACCTCCATCCGTTGACTCAATAATAAACCAACTGCTACGTGACAAGCAATTTGTCGAATGCGACGACAACGCCTCTGCAGCATCGGGAAGACGATCATCTGGAGCATTGTCTTTCAGGTTGCTGGTCGTGGCGGGTTCGTTATCATGTCCTGAAGACTCGAGCGCACGGGAGATTTACTGATGAACTCGGAATCAATGGAACAGCCCCCAAAAGTTCCCACAATAGTATCTCCTTAGCCAACTCAAACTTCCACATACCTTAGGGAGGAGGTTACTGCGTAGGGTTTTTCGGCTCTGCCTAAGTGTACGCCAATGGCAGCGTGTTGTGATTCTCTGTCATCCTTTTCCGTGTTCTTCTACATTCTCCACATTCCCAGAAGACAACCTTACCTAGTCTCCAATCCCCGACAAAGACCCAAGCTAGCTCTGGGAAAAGCGGGACCTTGAACAGGATGAACAAATCACAACAAGGCCTATCCTTAAGCGACCAGAGCCTCTATAACCACTAGTAAGTCAATCTCTTGCAACATTCAATACCCGGTGGTCGGGTGGTCTCGTGGCAATTCAATTGTTCTTGCTAACATATCACAGAACCTTTCAGCGTGGGACCCTCCCAAAAAAAAAGAAAAAATCAAAAAAAAAAAAAGACAACGCCGGCCCAAACACCGCTACAGATGCACATGTAGTAGGCTTGGTCAACGGCACCATTGGAAGAAAAGAACGACACAGGTTACAGGAAGACGAGAGATATAAAATGCTTGAATAAGGCTGATGCCCTTTCAACGCCGCAAGGGAGTCAATAGATGGACTCAGGGTAACCCAAGGAGGCGTAAGTACAATCCCTCTCTTATCCTAAACCACCACCCGACCACCATATTTTTTTTTGATTTTGCATATTTAATATAGATAGACTTCCATGTTACAAATTAGACTGTCAAATGACTGTTGGACCGTCGGACCCGCTTGAAGGCATATTGTAGTTGTACTGAACGCGGAGATCTCAAATAATATTAGGCATGCTTAAGGATGCTTTTTGTTGTTATAGTCCAAAATCATTTACATGCTATTACATCAACCCAGCTTCCTCCCACGTACCAGTAGATGCACTGTTCTACCCTCAGCGTGTTGTCTCGCATAATACCAACTTATGGCAACAAATCAAGTACTGTAATAACTATCCGCCATGGCTGCACACTTACGCGCACAATAGTGACAGCATCATCGCTGGTGAGACTTTGTCTATATGCTCTGGCTTAGGCCCCAATACCAGATTCGACTCCTCCTCAGCGGTGGCTTGAATCAATTGTTTACCTACAGTGAACCCTCCGTTGGCGACGGCGTAATAGTCAAGGTGCGGGAGAATGGCAAAATAGTTTACGATCGTGACACAATGACTTCGAGTGACTTCGAGGCATTGATTACACTCTACGATAGAGTATATACGGCAAGAAATCAGTATTTGTTAGAGAGATAGGAAAGTTATAGATGATCTAGCTGCGGACAAAGGGTCGTGGCTTACCTTAAGGTTCTCCGTCCTCGGTATGATAGGTCTCAAGGTAAGAAGGAATAACTATAAGCTCAAAACCGAGGAACGAGAATTAGGATATGCCAGGGAAGGAACAACCTCGTTCAAAGAGAACCGTTGTTGCTTGAACGGTTAATGTACCTATATTGTGTTTAAATATTGAAATATTACGCTCTATGGGCTGCTTCTCCCCCTTCTTGCCTATTATAACATCAACGAAGAAATTCTACCTACCTAGCCGTAAGCCCGCGCAACAGTTCCTCGCAAGGAAGAGACAGCCACCCCTCAACTCCTCAACCCGAAATATGTAGTACCGGTACCTATTGCCTGCGAAAGAATAACATTGTGGATCCGACGCCCCCCGCCGACTCTTTTCAAAAGTTCCTTCCGTTCATAAACACAACACCAGCGAAGCAACTCTTGCCGTAAGGAAGAAGCGACTACAACTAACTTACCAACCTAAAAAATCTAAACCTCTTGCGTTCCCCTAGCTTCCTTTTCCTTTTCCTCTTTAACATCACAACATTTTTTCCCCATTATCGACAACCCATCTCCATCACTGGCAACCCAGGCCAACCCCTCCGCCGCTAAGGACTTTGAACATGCTTCCACGTGGCGCTTGGTGGTTGTGGTTCGTTTGGGGATGGAGATTTCGTTTTGGAATTTACTCTTCTTCAAAGTTTTCTTTTTTGGGACGGAGTATAGGGAACGGTTCAAAGGATCGAGAAAGGTATGTTACTCCTGCAATGCTATCTTTAGCATTTATTAACATTCTAGTAGATGCGTACCGGGTTTTTAATATTCGAGAGTTCGGGCAAGGTGGTTGGTTGCCATTAGCTAAAAATGGCTCGAGTACACCCAGAATGGTGGTAAGAGAAACAGGCTTTCTTCCGAGTACCTTTAAGTGGAAATATCAGTTGCGAAGGTTTAGAAGAATTAGAAAGTCGAACCTTTAATTATCCAAACCTTTTCGGACGGACAACATTTGTTATTGCTCTATAACATCTAGGGCCATGGGGAGGGGGTAATCTCGGAACAACATAGGACATCCGTCAACAGACTTCCCCCCGACCAAAGGAAAGCATGAATGGGTCTGGTGTGGTGAATCGCCATCTAGTTTCATTAAATTGAGATGTTACGGGTACGTTTTACTAACAACGATTATGAGAACCGTTCAAACGTTAAGTTGTGAGGTTCGACTGACTCTAAAGTGCCTGGTGATAGACAAGTGCAGAGGCAGGCTACTAAGACAAGTTTCTCCAAATACATCTTTCAAATATGCCTATGAATATAGACCGTAAGAAAAAGAATTGCGACTAAAATAGCAGACCATCTAGGTCCCGAGAAGTCGTAACCTGCGGAAGAATATCTTCCCACAGACTGAACACTACCATATTGGCAGAGCACCATCGGCATGGCCTTTACTGATCTGCTCCAGCTGCAATTTCTTTACGGCATCTGCAGCTTGAGAGCATCAATGAAATTGTATCTCACACGAGTTGTATCTATCCGGCATAGCTTCAATATCCATCTCACACTTCATAAGTGGTGGTGTATGTAACCTCAGCTGATTCCCGATTTTTCAGAGAAGTCGAAATGACCTCTTAAATACGGGCGCCCAGCAACGGGTAAGTGTCCTCTTCGCACAGCGCGAAAACAGCAGTCCTTGCGGGAAAAACAGAAGCTGTCGTTAAGTAATTTTAGATACTGGCGTGGTTGAAAAGAAGAGAGCGAGTCTCGTGAAAATTTGGGCGTTTTTAACTCCCTCGTTCGCTAGCGTCGTAGCCTCAAATATCGGGCATCACCGCTCAAGGTATCTCCACGTGATTCACGCTAAAGCGAGGCATGGCCGAGTTGAACAGAACACCTTTCTCCCAGGGCTAGAGGCATAACTCTTCGTATCGAACAGTTTGCGCCAATCTTTGGATTCTTTAAAATAGCTCTTCCCCGCTGAACCCCTCCAACCTCCTGCGACTCGCAAATAACCTCCTTGGGTGTATCCCTTCCAGGAAGAGTCCACGGAGCTACCTAGCTCGCCAGATACCCACCTCCAAGTTCTAGATACAACTCCCCAGCCTTGCCCGGCACTCTACATCATGGATATCGAGGCCCTGAAGGAACAGGTTGGTTCATCTTCGCCAATGCGATTCATACGCTGACAGTACCCATAGTGGTCGGAGGTTGAGGATCGAGATGGACTCCGCTTGAGTTGGAATGTGTTCCCCAGTTCTCGCATGGTTAGTGGAAACGTCTGCCACACGGGGGCCTACTGGTGTTGATATTCTATAGGAAGCTTCGCGCTTGGTAGTACCAATCGGTGCCCTATATACCCCCCTCAAAGAGAAACCCGATACACCAATACTACAATTCGAGCCTGTCATCTGCAAGCAACCATGTCGATCAGTCTTGAATCCATTTTGGTGAGTGTCGAGGGGCAGAAGTTATTGGATTGGGCTTATAATAATGGATATCATAGCCAGGTCGATGTTCGAGCACGCCTTTGGATCTGCCCTTTCTGCTTGTCACGAAATCCCCTCCCAGCCCACTACAAAGATATCACAGCACAAGCTATTCCCCCGGAACTTCACCCATCCAACACCACAATCGAGTATAGATTATCACGCCCTGCCCCGAGCCCCCCGATATTCCTCTATGTTGTCGATACCTGCCAGGAAGAAGATAGTTTGGCTGCGTTGAAGGAATCTCTTGTGATGAGCTTGAGTCTCTTGCCAGAAAATGCTTTGGTTGGTTTGGTAACATTTGGCACGATGGTATGTTGAACTCGAAATACATTCCGCTAAAAGTCCAAGTCATTGACCGCAATAGGCGCAAGTCCACGAAATTGGGTACACAGAATGCCCCAAATCATACGTATTCAGAGGCAGCAAGGAATACACAGCGAAGCAAGTCCAGGAAATGCTTGGGCTCCTTTCCCCAGGTCTAAGACCCGGCATGCAACAACAGCAGCCAGGCCGTCCAATGCCACCAATGGGCCCAGCTGCTCGATTCCTATTGCCCGTGTCACAATGTGAATTTCAGCTTACCAAGGCTTTGGAGCAGCTACAAAAGGACCCCTGGCCAGTTGCCACTGACAGAAGAAATTTGAGATGTACCGGAGTTGCTTTGAGCGTTGCCGTAGGACTTCTGGAGTCGTCCTTCCAAAATGCAGGAGGCCGTATTATGCTTTTTGCTGGAGGACCAGCCACGGAGGGACCTGGTTTGGTAGTTGGCCCAGAATTGAGAGAACCTATCAGATCTCACCATGACATTGATCGTGATAACATCAAATACTACAAAAAGGCTCTGAAGGTAGGTTCATTAAATTGCCTCGCATGTAAAGATCCCATGCTGATATTTCCCAGTTTTATGACAATCTCGCCAAGAGAACTGCTCACAATGGACACATTATTGATATTTTTGCCGGATGTTTAGATCAAGTTGGACTTTTGGAGATGAAGGGTCTTTCCAACTCGACAGGTGGACACATGGTTCTGACCGACAGTTTTACCTCGTCCATGTTCAAGCAGTCATTTATTCGGATTTTCGAAAAAGATGGAGACGATAACCTTCTCATGGGATTCAACGCATCTCTTGAAGTTCTTACCACCAAGGAGTTGAAGGTTACTGGATTAATTGGTCATGCTGTGTCGATGAACAAGAAGTCTACCTCTGTAGGAGAAACGGAATGTGGAATCGGAAACACATGTTCTTGGAAGATGTGTGGTATTGATCCAAACGCGAGTTACGGAATTTACTTCGAGATCGCAAGCCAAGGCGGACCAACACAACATCAACAAACACCTCAAAAGGGAATGATACAGTTCTTGACATACTATCAACACTCGTCGGGTCAATTCCATCTCCGTGTCACCACCGTCTCCCGAAACTTGAGTGGACCAGCAGGGGATCCAGCCATCGCCCAATCTTTTGATCAAGAAGCCGCTGCAGTTCTCATGTCCAGGATAGCAGTATTCAAGGCAGAAGTTGACGATGGTCCAGATGTTCTCCGATGGGTTGATCGAATGTTGATCAGATTATGCTCCCGATTTGCCGATTACCGAAAAGACGACCCATCATCGTTCCGACTGGAAAAGAACTTCACCCTCTACCCTCAATTTATGTTCCATTTGCGCAGAAGTCAGTTTCTCCAGGTTTTCAACAATTCACCTGACGAGACAGCCTTTTACCGCCATGTTCTCAACCATGAGGATGTTAGCAATTCTCTCATCATGATTCAGCCAACCCTCGACTCGTACACATTCGACCAAGATGGCAGCCAGCCGGTCTTGCTCGATTCGACTTCCATTCAGCCAACGCACATCCTCTTACTGGATACCTTCTTCCACATTTTAATTTTCCATGGTGAAACAGTTGCCGAGTGGAGGAAGGCCGGTTACCAGGAGCAAGAGGGATATGAGAACTTTGCTTCCCTGTTGGAATTACCAAAAGAAGACGCGAGAGTAAGTAATCCCTATCCAAATGCTTTCACGTAACCATTTAGCTAACATCATCCAGGACCTCATTACTGATCGCTTCCCACTCCCTCGGTTCATTGTTTGTGACGCTGGTGGTTCACAGGCTCGATTCCTGTTGTCCAAACTCAACCCATCGACCACACACACTACAGGTGCCTATGGCGGAGTTGGTGCCCAAACAGCACAGACGATCTTTACGGATGATGTATCTCTACAGACTTTCATGGACCATCTTATGAAGTAAGTTTGGATGAATCCTTTGGCTTTTGAGTTATGCTAATGTTATGACAGACTTGCGGTTAGCGGAACAAATTGAGGGGGCAATCTTGATAACGACATGAAAAGAACCAATTTCTGCTGGCGTGAAATACAAGGATGCCATCGGTCTAAGTGATACGGATGCTTACATGGCTTTTACGAATCTTGTGGCGGGTAGTAATAGCGGATATCCATCTCGTCTAGGCGTGTAAAAAGTACGGGCTCCGTGTCCCAGACGAAAGTAGAAATTTAGAATCAATTCACGAAAATGAACTGTGAAAGTGTCCTGTGCCTCACTTTCATATGCTACACCTCAACTTCCAAATCCTTAGAGCTTATCGCTGACACGTGACCTTTACCGATAAGCGAAAGGTGGCACGTGCGCCCACAGAGCGACTTTGGAGACTGGATTTTGATGGCAAGTTAAAAAAAATTGGCAAGTTCCAGGCCAAACAACACCAAAACTTCAACAACCAGCAATCATGCGTGAGTATTGCTCGGTGCACCCAGATCTGTCGATTCCAGGCTGACAATGATTTTACAGCTCCAAAGATAGACCCCACAGAGATCAAGGTGATGTACGTCGCTCCCCCGCGCGCCCGCAGCTCGACCTGCGAACTTCGAATCTTCCCCTCCGCCCACGCAGGATATAACGTAGGCGCACAATATAAATTGCTGATCAATTGTTTGCAGCCACCTTCGGGCCACCGGTGGTGAAGTTGGTGCTTCCTCGGCTTTGGCTCCTAAGATTGGTCCTCTCGGTCTCTCCCCAAAGAAGGTCGGAGAAGATATTGCAAAGGCAACTGGTGACTGGGTGGGTTGATACATGCCCGATTTTCTCGCATTGGAATTGGGATTCTGACTATGGATTGCAGAAAGGTCTCCGTGTCACAGTAAAGCTCACCATCCAAAACCGTCAAGCCGCTGTTTCCGTCGTTCCTTCCGCCTCGTCGCTCGTCATCAAAGCCCTCAAGGAGCCACCCCGCGACCGAAAGAAGGAGAAGAATATTAAGCACACCAAATCCGTTCCTTTGGACGAGATCATCGAGATTGCCCGAACAATGAGATTCAAGTCGCTGTCAAAGGAGCTTAAGGGTACGGTCAAGGAGATTTTGGGCACTGCCTTCAGTGTTGGATGCCAGGTTGATGGAAGAAGTCCCAAGGACATCAGTGATGATATCGAGAGCGGAGAGATTGAGAGTAGGGCTCCCCACGACTCCGCATGGATAAATGCTGACACCCTTTCCAGTTCCAGACGAGTAAACGATGAATATGGGTTTCTTTTTTGCAAGGTATCATGGGCTTGAGACTTCACAATAGGCTGTGCAAGCAATGGCACTGTTTCTTCCACCATTTTTTCGATTGCGCTATTGTGAACTGTGTACGTTTGGTGCAAAATTAGCCCTTGGTAGAGGGCATATCGTGAGACACACTTGCCAAACACTCTGGCCCTTACCCCCCTTCCCTCGAGGATCGGTTCAATCTGTGGTATAGGCCTATTTTTGGAGCAAGAAGATGAAATCTTGTCCTCTTACTCACCGCGTTGCCTGTCCTTCATAGACTTCGAGGTCCATATTTTTCGGGTCAACATGAACATGTCACCGGAATGGAATTCGCTTGGAATAGTTACTAACGTGGTACGAGTTTGGAGATTGCTTGAATGCGGCGCAGGCGGCCGTGTCGTGTACCCTTCGAGCCTTCTCGGGTAGATTGTCTTTAAATAAGTTTTGGTGGTAGGTGGGACTCAGTCGCAGCGTTTGGGAGGGAAGCTATGTGGTGTATCAGATGCAAGGCGAAAAGCTTCCTTTCGCGATCTCCCTAGATAGAGCACAAATAATTGAAAATATATCCTCTCCCCACAACTCACCGAATTTTAATGGCCGCTCGTATCTCACCCACCAGACTTTTCTCTCCCGAACGCCTTTTGATTGTATGTGGCTGTCGAGGGCTATGTCAGCCAGCCCAGCCCAGCCAGCCCAGCCTATAAGCGCCAGGCGCGCAGACACACCTCCAACCTCGAACGAGGAACCTGCGTCGTCTTCACGAACACCGACCCCGTTCTTGCTCCTGGCAGTCGACGACCTCGAGAGCCCTTTTTCCTATTCACCGCGACCGTGTTTCCGCAGAAGCAGCAGAATCTCAGACGCCCAACCTGGGCTGCGGCGCATCACGGCAGAGATGACCAAAAGATCCATTTCTCCCCTCCGGTCAGGAATCGGCACCTCTTGGAACTGATGCGCTGACGAGCTATTCTCTCCGACCGCTCTCCAATTTTTGCATAAGCACAGAAGCATCAGCATATATACTCCTCGTGCGTGCGCTTGCTCTCTCCTTTTCGTCTTCGCTGCGGCAAGCGAATGAATATGATTCCCCAGCTGGCTCATCCTCGACACCTCCCGCAGCATCAACAGTTTGGCAGCCCTGGCTTTGCGGTCCCGCCCTTCGAACCCCTCCATAACCTTCGACGAAACGAACAAACTGCCTCTCTTCCTCGTCCTCTACCCCTCCCCCTTCGAAGTGCCCGAACCTTTGCCACATCCTCTACTACACCATCACCCCGCGCATACCCTCTCTATGATACGCGCAGAGCCGGGTTGGCTCGCGAGAGCCCAAATGAAGGCGCATTTCGATCCCCCTACAACGACCCCTCGGAGCACATGCTTCGACGGAAAACACCAAACGGGACGCTGGCAGCCGGATACGATGGGACGCCCGTTCAGTGGTCTAGCAAACCACCTGCGTTGAAGCATCTGATACTTCCTCTATCGGGGGGCTCAGCCAGCCGGACCAACAACTATTCCCCAGCGGCCTCAAACGATCCAAATTCATGGCAGAGACCCGAGGTCTCTGGATGGGCATATCAACAAACACCTCAATATGGTGGCATGAACACTGGTAAGGTGGATTTACGAGGGAGTGGGGAGGCAGAGAAGTGGACACAACTATCTACATTGCCGGCTGCTTCTTATAATCCCTGGGAGAATATCGACATGCAACAAACTCCAACATATTATCACATGAATAGCTCCCAAATACCAACGGTGCTCCAGCCTTCATATCAATCATCACCGGGCCCTACCGCATCCAATGATGGAGGTCTATACGGTCCCTATTGGCCTGATGGAAGGTATGTCCCCTATCGTCCGGCGGCGACTCGAGCACCAGGCGGGCATAATGTCAATCAAAACTCGTACCCAAACCAAAATCTCCAAGGCCATTCCCATCCTCCCCTTGAACTTTTACCCCCCTTTCGGCCACCACCCATTTCGCTTAAGACAGAACCCGTTCATTCAGTAGGAAACTCGTCCTACAATTTTTCTTATCCCGAGAATAGCATCCATGGCCACGAACAGCGTTATAACACCCCTACACAACACAACCCTCTTCGACTGGAAGGGTCCCTCTACCCGTCGAATTCTGAAGGTTCTAGAACACCAACGGCAGAATCAACCAATAGAGCCAATAACAATCATAGATTTCCGGAAAAGACCCTCTCGTGGGCCCATACAATATATGTTGATCTACTCGCTTATCTCCAACAAGCGAAAAGAGAGAGTAGGTTAGCAAACCCATCCCAGAGTTCAAAGGCGTACTCGAAGACCAGCATTTATCCAAAGCCGCCCCGTCAACCAGCGTCCTATTTGGCAACTTCTCAGTGGGTGGGCATGAATGGGGATACAAGCGACGCAAACAATGCTCGACGATCTAGCAAAATATCCCGGCCGACGCCTCGACAATTTGTAAACCGGGAATACAACAGCTGGCCAGGGGATAGCTCGGGTCAAGTACCGCAGCTAGTATCCACCAACCAGGAGCCGGGTCCATATGCTTCACCACTCCAATCATTGAACCACCTGCCAGGTTCCCCTCTCAGTAGGGCAAAAGAAGCACTTGATCTACTCACCAGTTTATGTGAACAAAGTGGCTGGTATTGGATCGATGGTATGCTGCTCGGTGGATGTCTAGCTTACGGACTGGATCAATTTCATGATGCTCTTGATTGGTATTCCAAGATCATTGCCATAGATCCCAAGTAGGTGTCTTTCCTTTCTTTTTTCTTCCTTTATATTTTGGTGCAACACTAAACAACAACAACAGACATGTGGAAGCGATTTCAAATCTTGCTGCCACATTACTATCCCTCAATAGGCGCCAGGAAGCTGAGCGACATTGGCTGCAATCAGTTAAACTTCGGCCAAGCTATTTTGAAGCTGTGGAGCATCTCATTGGGTTGCTATGCGGAAATAGTCGCGGTGAGGAGGCTGTTAGTATCATTGATTTTGTAGAACGCGAACTCAGACTGCCAAAATCCGAGGAATTACATGATCATATCAGCGAAACTTCCAGCAACGCCGACCGTGAGTCTTGTGCATCTATTGGAACGTCCTCGGAGAATCTTGCTCTGGATTATGATCGCGATAGCGAAAACATGTTTCAGTCGCCTCATGTGCGCAACGGTGAAGATGTTTCCATGGAACCGGGTTTTGGATCGAGTGGCTTCGCCGTGCCGGGCTCGGAGAATGGACGGATTCTTGCTCTTGTGCACGCCAAGGGGAACATGTTGTACGCACTTGGCGACATCAATGCAGCGTCCAAGGCATTTGAAGATGCAGTTCTCATCAGTGCCGGTCGAGGTTTCCACGGGATACCTGGTCTCATACGACAAATTGTCAGCGTGCTCTCCCTAGATGTCCAGTCCGGAATACGAGGGGAATTCAGACAGCCATCGGCGGCAGATTCACAAATCCCGTTGTTGCTGCCTCCAGATAAAGCCCTGCAAACAGCAAGACTGGTGTTTGCCAAAAATGGAGAGTTGCCAGGACTCCGATATGTTCCAGAGGGTCTTGCGCGAAAGGCTGCCATTTCAACCACAAGTAACTCTCTTCTTTCGCTGGCCAAGATTTTCCAAGATGCTATGTCCAACAGCAGCTCACCCCAACGAATATCTCGGATGCCCTCTGGCGTTGGTGATATATTAGCGCTCTACTATCTATCACTTTCGCTACAACCCAGTCCATCAACTGCAAATAATGTTGGAATTCTACTCGCCAGTGTCCAACATCCATCGGCGTTTCGTTCTGCTGTCCAGAATAACCCCGCGGCCATGCCTGTCCTACCAGGCATGGGTGCGGTCCAAATTGTTCCCGGGAGTGGCATTGCTTTGGCTCTAGCTTACTACTACTACGGTCTCAATCTCGATGCACGGCACGCACACATCTATACAAACCTCGGAAGTCTACTCAAAGACATCGGCAAACTTGATGCAGCTATTTCCATGTACGAAAAAGCAGTTGCATGTGATAGTTCATTCGACATAGCTTTAGCCAACCTGGCAAACGCTGTCAAGGACCAAGGTCGGACGAGCGATGCCATTGCGTATTATCGCCGTGCTGTAACTTCGAGTCCTGATTTTGCGGAGGCAGTATGTGGTCTTGCAAACGCTCTCAATTCCGTATGCGATTGGGCAGGACGTGGCGGAGTCATTCTCGACAATGGAAGGCAGGACCGTTGGCATATCGATGAGAAGGGAATGTTCATTGAGGCTAGAATGAATGGTTCTGGTGGTGGTTGGATGAAGTCTGTTGTCGACATCGTTGCGAAGCAGCTCAAGGAAGGCTCTGTTTGGGGGCGCGGAACTCTCCAAGAACAAACCCTTCATCAACTTCTTAGACAATTAGAGACCGCTGATACCGGTGGACGATGGGTGTCGGAGAAAAAGAACAACATGCAGATGGCTCTCGGTCGTTGGGCAGGCCATCGATGGGAAGGATCACGAGTTGTCCGACTTATCGAGCGGTCCATGAAACGAGCTATGCATCGATGGTACCAAGACAAATACGTCAACAACAAGCAGCTTCCAAGCTCGTTTTACCCCAGGCCGCAGCTTCCCGGTAGCCTGTCTGTTCCCACAGCTCCCACCGTTCTTCCCTTCCATACATTTACTTGCCCGCTGTCTGCTAAGGATATTCGCATGATCTCACAGCGCAATGCTCTCAGAATATCTTGTTCAACGCTCCGCGCGCCTTGGATGCCCTCATCGGTATTCCCACCACCACCTCCTCCATCTCCTCATCTCAACATTGGCTATGTATCTTCTGATTTCAACAACCACCCTTTAGCTCACCTGTAAGTACCTCAAGCTCCGTTTGTCTGTCATTATCCTAACGAATGCCTTTAGGATGCAATCAGTATTTGGATTCCACAACCCCTCTCAAGCGAAGGCCTTCTGCTACGCTACCACAGCTAGTGACAACTCGATACACAGGCAGCAAATCGAACGAGAGGCACCAGTTTTTCATGACGCTAGCACGTGGCCAGCTGATCGTTTGGTTAACCAGATTGTCAAGGACGAAATACACATACTGGTTAATTTGAATGGTTACACTAGAGGAGCCAGGAACGAAGTATTTGCCGCACGTCCAGCACCTATTCAGATGTCTTTCATGGGTTTTGCAGGAACTCTAGGTGCCGAGTGGTGTGATTACATACTAGCTGACGAGGTGGCTATCCCACCGGATACGCTTCGTCCTTGGAGGCGTAATCTGGACCTGGAAGATCAGGTGCTAGATCAACAATCGCACGAGGACGAGGATTGGGTATATTCTGAGAATATTATTTTCTGCCGCGATACTTTTTTCTGCTGCGACCACGCCCAGTCGGAGCCTCCAGGGCAGCGGTTAACTTGGGAAGAAGAACAGACTAAACGATGGCAGTTGAGAAAAGAGATATTCCCCGAGATCAAAGATGACACGATTATTCTTGGAAATTTCAACCAGTTGTATAAGGTTAGTGGTTTTCTGTTTCTTTGAGATCACAAGAACAAAATGCTAACATATCTTATCAGATTGAGCCTACCACATTTCGAACATGGCTGAGAATATTGGATAGAGTTCCAAATTCTATACTTTGGCTGCTTCGATTCCCGGATCTGGGCGAGAGCAATCTCAGGCGCACAGCAAAGGACTGGGCAGGGCAGAGTGTTGCGGATCGCATCAAATTCACAGATGTTGCCCCAAAACATCTACACATCTCTAGGGCGCGAGTCTGCGATCTCTTTCTGGATACGCCGGAATGTAACGCGCACACGACAGCAGCAGATGTTTTATGGTCGAGCACACCTATCCTCACACTTCCCCGGTACAAATACAAGATGTGCTCTCGTATGGCGGCATCCATCTTGAAAGGTGCTCTTCCCCGCGGCGAAGAAGGGAATCAAGCTGCCAAAGAACTGATCGCTAGAGACGACGATCAGTACGAAGAATTCGCAACCACCCTTGCTTCAAAAATGTCCTTTCGAAAACTGCCCTCGGGACAAATGGAAGGTCTCGGGAGACTAGCGGAGCTTCGAAAATTGTTGTTCGATAGTCGGTGGAGTTGTGCCTTGTTTGATACGAGGAGGTGGGTGCGGGATTTGGAGTCTGCATATGGAGAGGCGTGGTGTAGATGGGTTGCTAATGAGGGTGGGGATATTTATTTATAGAAAAAGCATTCATCAGTTTGCGGTTGGATTGGAGTTAGCAATTGGATGGGTATGGGGGATATGACAACATTTTAGAAACTTCACGATCCTTGGATGGGTTCTGTTATGAAGCAAGCGTTTGCGGCGATGGAGTTTGAAAAAGGTTCTCGGGCGACATAAGAGGAGACTTTGCATCTCTCTTGGAGTCAGTCTGTTTTCTGGGTGGGTGTGAGTTGTACTTTTTTTTTGGGCATATCTGGTGGTTGTTTCTTGGATTTGGTGTGGATTTGGCAAGCAAGCAAGCAAAGCAAACATATTTGCTAGATACCCGAGAGATTTTGTGGATTGAATATTACTTTTTGTCCTTCCTCTTCTTTTATTTGGTTCGCTTTTTTTTTCGTTTTGATATAGACTGCTGGTTAGAGCAATGAATTCACTTTCGGGATTTGTGAACAATGAGTTGGGACTTCCGCTCTGCATACTTATCGGATACCTTCTTAGAAAAACTGGCGTTATTTTTCCGAAACTATTGGCATTAGATGACTTGTGAAATGGGTTGGTGGTTGTAAAGGTTTAGCTCCAGGTGTGACATGACTGGTGGCAGTGGTTTTACTTTTGATTTTGACTTTGACGGATGCTTTCCGTGAACTTTGAATACTTTTGGCTCAATTGTTACTTCTTCTACGTTCTGGCTATCTGGAGATGGTTGTTTCCCATGGTGTAGGCTAGATCTTCAAGCCGCTTAGGATCCATTGATGTTTGGCAAACTTGAAGCCAATCGAGAAGTGGGAAAATTGAACTCGGCAAATGGAATGAGAAGTACAGTTTAAAAAAGCCCTTCCATGCGCTAGTGACTTCAATGTTATCCCGTTCCCCAAGTCTCCCTTTCGGTGCATGGTGTGAGAGGTGGAACCCCGGGCAGATACGTTCCTAGACCATGTTTCGCCTCCGAATTGCCGTGTTTGATAGCTCTTTGGTGGAGATACAGGTGTTCTTTTTGGGTATAGTTTTTGAGTTGTGTTTCTGTTGTCATATCTGGAAGTTCTGTTGAATTTCGTGCTTGTGCCTGTATGTCAGGAATTTCAGATTGGGGAAATAGAGATGGTTGTTCTAAGGAGCGGGGAAGTTTTAGGATTATGCTTGAAGTTCTTCTGTGAGACTCTGGATGGTTGTCCCAAGTATTTGGAAAAAGTCAGGTTCATTTCCGAACACCTTGTGGGGGGATAATTCGGTAGACAGTGTAGCGAAATCTGGAATCTGAGATGGTGCAGAAGAGATGAGTATTGTGCGGATTAGAGATAGGAGAGTCAGGGTAACCTTTCTAGCTACTTTCCAGACAATTTGAAAAGGTCATCATTAGTTAGTAAGAGAACGAAAATGGAGACAGTCTCATGGAGAGCAATGAAAGCTGTAGTAAAAATCCTCAATCTTTCTCGTTGATCCAACTTTCGTAAAGTTACTTGTTTTAACCATCTAGCTAAATTTTGGTATAATTTACTTGTAATCAATCCAGAAAGCTAGAAAAATGAGTTAGATAGGTAGGTGTGAGTCTGAATTGTTTACTGTCGCTTTTCAAGAATAGTGATGACTGAAAACCTAAGTCAAGTTGTAATTCCAGCTCATACAGTACTCCGTGTAACGCCAACAACAAAATAACCTTTCTAGTATCAACTTCATAATTCCAAAAAAGCAAGTTGTTATCAAAAAAGAATTGTTCATCACAATCACGTGCCAAAAAATTCCCTCCAAACTCGGAATGACATCAACAACAACAACAACAAGACCCCTCAAAACCCCTCTCTACCAACTCACCATGCCTCTCACAATCCCCCTCCCCTTTCAAAATCAAGAAATCCCAATCCAGCCCCTCTCTCAAAAAGCATTCGCCCAATTCGGAACAGTCATAGAAAACCCTTCACCCTCTCTAACCCCCCACCCCCATCTAAAATCCGTCCTAGCAAACCAAGGAAGCGCCCTCAAATACCTAGATGTCACGCACATAAGGAATCTCTACGGTGCAGAGAACCCCGGGAAAGCGGTGATGAACATGTTTGTTTGCGCGCCTAGAACCCTCATCCCCTTCTCAAAAGACGTGAAAAGGGGAGGGGGGGAATGTTTTGAGGTGGAGATTTTGGAGAGACATCCGTTTACGACGCAGACTTTTATTCCACTGGGACTTGCGGGGAGAGAGGGGGAGAGGACGAGGTATCTTGTTATTGTGGCGTCGAGTTTGGAAGCTTCGGATAAAGATGAGGGGTTGCCTGTTCCTGCGAGTACGAATGGGGAGTTTGGAAGGTATCCGGGGAGGGGATTACCTGATTTGAAGGGGGTTAAGGCATTTTTGGCGAGTGGTTCGCAGGCTGTGACTTATGGGGCGGGGACTTGGTATGTGTTTTTATTATTTATTTGAGAAAACAAGGCAAGGCTCATTACCGTTTTCACAGGCATGCACCAATGGTTGTTATTGGAGAGAGACCAATAGATTTTGTGGTAGTCCAATTCGCAAATGGTGTAGCGACAGAAGACTGTCAGGAAGTGAACTTCAAGAAGGAAAATGGTGGTGGTGGACTTCTGGTTACAATACCCGGGCCCAAGGCAAAGTTGTGAGAAGACATTCCAGGAATCCACGAGGCTGGATGAAAGGCATTCTTCAAGATTTTCGATCGTTGCGGGTCGGTCTGATCCGAATCATAGCGGTAGCAAAGTGGTGGAAGGGACTTGAAGGGCTCGGCATACGAGGGACTAGACGCAGAAGCAAACAATACCCCCGTTGGAGTTTTCAAATCAATCTTTCGCTTTGCTTTTCTGTGTACGACTCATAACATGGGGAAGAGTCTTTTTCCACAGTGTTTTGGGCCTGGACTTTGCGGAATATATCTCATGCCTCGTACCTGGACGAATTGCAGGTGTTGAGCCAATCCACATTGTGTCCCAAGGGACTCATTTTAAACGGCCGATTTTAAGCCCACAACGGGAGCTAATCAAGGAGAAAAATAATTATAAAATTCCAAGAGGGCTAGGGGTGGATGCTACGGTCTAGCACCCGTTTATATCATATTGGAGCGATTCAGTGGTGTGCAGGTTGGGGCTTGAGTTCGAGTAATGTCTCTACAGGACGGCATCGACTAGCCTAGGCTCAAAGCAAATGTACTCCTGCAGTAGCAAGTAAGGATCGCACTTCTCACTTTCCAAATTCTATGAAATATTTCCCGATATGTCTCTGGTGACTGGCTCAACGACTTCGAAGCGCCTGCCGTCCCGCGAAGCTCTTCATGCTCTCGGACGGAGGTACGGTAGGGCACAGGACGTGTGTGCGTGGATTGTCTTAAGGGGTTGGTTGGCCCTCTGCTGGCCGGTGGTGGTGAGGATCGAGGGAAAGACAAGAAACGGTCACCGGTGAGCGTTTTGGTGTTGTTTCCTGGTTGATCATTACCGAACGGTTGCAGGAGGGAAGTATTCGTATTTTTGCGGTGGGGATAGAGTATGATTGTCATTTCGATTCAGCTGGCCGTTGAAGTCATTACATATTGGCATGGGGCCGTGATAGTAAACAACAACGAGCAATTGGCAAGGAAGGGTCGGTCTATTTTAAAAACCTCCTGGCCCCTCTGGCCCCTCGTGGGCGTGTTCTGGGTGGTGAACGCCACCAGCGGGAATTGTCGTTAAACATCGCCAGAACAAGTCAAGCCAGTGGGATGATTGTTGCGGGGATTGGAAAACCCTGCAGTGCAGTGCAGTGCAGCAGGTGGTGGTGAGATCGGAAAATGGCGGCGGTTTGGCCGACGCTGCAGCCATTTTTCAGCCCTTCCAAGCTTCTGTGGAAAAGAAAATATTAATGGAGAAAATATTCGAGAGATTAATTACAAAGCACATGTGCATAAGTCATTTCACTTGAGATGGACTTGAGACGAACGTGTAGTGTAGCAAATGCAGGGTGAAAAGTCAAACGCGGTGGAAAAATGCAGAGAAAACAATTGATAAAGTTGAATTTGATATAAATTTTGGATAGCAATAGCGAGCGAGTGGACAGTCAGTCAGTCCCGAATAGCATATCACCAGAAGAGGGCCGAGTTGCGTCACGTTTTCCTGTCTTGGAAAATGTTAGCCCAGGAACCTGAAAATATCTGCAATCAAGCCAACATGGATCGAACAAAATATCAGAAGTCCGTTTAGATCATCGCCATCTCCCGCAGGAGAGACTAAATCAAGAGGTACCAGAAAATAAGTAAAATTGGAGTATCATCATTGTGAATGGTTCGTCGGGCTGAGGCTGAGAAGGTGGAAAACGTGCTTACCATACGGGGTCGGTTAATTGCATCGCAAGCAACGGGTTAATCGTAGTATTGAGTCAAGTTGGCCATCAAGCAGACGCGCGCATCAGATTCCAGCATCGTGAAATTTTGGTGGTGGTGTTGATGTTTGGTTGGGGAAGAGAAGAGAGCTCGAATTTTCTTTTCACACCCAAAAACGGAGCTTTCCCCGATTGGGTAAAGCGCCAAAACCATTCTGAAGCGAGCACTAGCGCACACAGAAAAATAAGTTGAATTCAACCTCACACACGATAAAAGTTATCGCAAAAAGACCAGCCAACTCTCGACAACCTTCTCGACAAACCAACTGATTCATCATGGGCCGTCTTCACAGCAACGGAAAGGGCATATCAGCCTCCGCCATCCCATACTCCCGCACTCCTCCAGCGTGGCTCAAGACCACCCCAGAGACGGTTGTCGACCAAATCTGCAAGTTGGCCAAGAAGGGCGCAACCCCATCCCAGATCGGTGTCGTTCTCAGAGATTCTCACGGTATCGCACAAGTCAAGGTTGTTACTGGTATGTCAAGTGTCCTTCTCTAGAAAAATTCGGATAGATCCAGTCGCAGAATTGCGCTAACAATTTCAATAGGTAACAAGATTCTCCGAATCCTCAAGTCAAATGGTACGACACCACAAACATGATTCAGTTGTTAACATGGAGATCGCCTTAGGGTGGTCTACCAATGTGCAATATAAATACCGCCTCTGCTTGGTCTTTGACTGACAGAGTGAATGAATAGGCCTCGCACCAGAAATCCCAGAGGACCTTTACATGTTGATCAAGAAGGTTCGCATCCATTGAGCCCTATAATTCGGTACTCTGCTAACCTCCATAAACCAAGGCTGTTGCCGTCCGCAAGCATCTCGAGCGCAACCGAAAGGACAAGGACTCCAAGTTCCGTCTCATTCTCATCGAGTCCCGAATCCACCGTCTCTCCCGTTACTACAAGACCGTCGGTGTCCTCCCACCAACCTGGAGATACGAGAGCGCCACTGCCAGCACCATGGTTGCATAAGTGTAATGTCGATACGAGAATGGTGTTACTGGTTTGGCATGGAGTTTGGGGTATGGTATGGGCACAATTGCAATGATGGCCGTCTACGGCACGTAGTCCTTGATAAATAGGAATTCCAAAGCAAAAAATATCATCCCCATAGTCCTGTGATTGATCTTCTCCATTTCGTGTCTACCTTGTAATATATCTTAAGAACCATGGAAGTGCATTGTGACTTGATATTCCAAGTACGAAGCTGCTTCGTAAAACCTGACACCGTTAAACGCCCCAAGTCTGTCCTTCCAATGCGATAATTCCCACCCAGATGGTATAGTGTTTGATATCAAGTGTCCTTTCGCGATCATTTCAAGTCCCTTGTATGTCAGGTTCATTCCAGCTCTTTAGACCTTTGCAAAAGATACTCTCCAAGCACGCGCAATGGATCTTTTGGCCTGGAGTCCATCAGCACCGCCACTCAAAAAATCCCTAGAAGTCAGTCACATAACACTTACTGGTCTTTTGCAATCTGCTTCATCCCTTCCAACAGAACCCCAGTAACCTTCCCGTTCAAATATTGTCTTGTGGGTGCACCATGAGGAGGGGCTTCCTTGGGCATGGTAGGGGCAGGATCGGGGTGTTGTGAGGTAGCTCTTGAGGTAGAATCGTTGCCATTGGTATTTCGAACGGGTGTACCAGTTCGCGGAGGCGCTGGACTGGGAGCATTTGTTATTACCCCAACTGCTGGGGACTATGCCAGGGTTAGGATTTCCCATATCAAGTGAGAGCGAAGGGTACAAACGGCTGGCCTGTCTGGCGTCGCATCGCTCATTACAACGTCCTTCATTGTATCGGGGAGGGGCACGGAAGGCGACGGTGCTGTTGCTGCTGTTGCTGTTGCGGGCAAGATTGGGGGAGGTATTGATTCCTGCATGGCGATATGCTGCATTACTTGCACTGGAAGTTATTCAGATATCAAGGATCAGCTTGAGTGAGGCTGGTGCTGGTGCTGGTGACAACGTTTTTCCCAGCCTCGCCCGCGGGTTTTGCCTCGTGCTTAGGTAATGCGTGCACGTGCCATATCAAAATCCGCTCCCCGCCACCACTCCCACAAACTCTTCCTCTCTTCCTCTCCTCTCCCACTTTGCCGGGAAGTATATCCTCACACACAACATGGCCACAACGGCCTAAGCATTGCAATTTCCTTTACGGCAAAGCTGTGGAATTCTTGCCGCCATTCGTCTAGACTTCTCCATTCGCTTCCTCCATCCACTCAAACCCCCGCCATCTGCTCGAAGACTATTAATGGACCTATCAGGCTCGCTTCTCGCACTTTCAACCCCTTCAATACCAATCAGATCAGTCCTCAGCCCGTCAGCCACTCGGCCATGGAAACACCACCATTTCTCAAACACACGTCTCTCTAACGGTGTCCCCGCACGTTGGTCATGATTACCAGTATCCCATCCATTTTGTCGAACGCATGCAGCATCTGCACACCACTGCAGGTGCAGTTAGTTGCGTCGTTGCACACTGCAGCCAGCGGTGACACCTCTGGACGAATAGCACCTTGTTGATGTTGTCTCCGACTCTCCGTTCCAGCTGCTCTGTCTCCTGCGACTAGCACGACTCGAGGGCATTGGACTCGACTACTGGCGGAACTAGACGGCCCCCCTGAATTGCCACTCACCTTTTACACAGCGAAAAAATAGTCTAGCCAGCCCGTTTCGACGCGATGCACCCTCATCAATTCTTCCAGCCAAATTTGCTGCGATGATACGGAATTGTGATGCTCAAAGTCATGCCAATCAGAACTGGAAAAACTCGTTCGTCATTTTACCTTCCCCTTCCTACAGAAATATGTCTAAGAATAGCTTTCTTCATGCATTCTCATCAATAAAATCCGAGCGGCTGCTGGAGGCTGGGAGGGAAGCTACCCATGCACATGATCTACATGACAAGGTCGTCATTTATCGGATCTCGAGGAGCCGCTCAGAGAGAGCAGGGAAAAGACCAGCATGACAGGGTGAGCGCGTGGGAGCCCAGATTCAACACAGATTCGATTTGCAAAAGTGGGAAAGGAACAATAAACAAGTACGCATCACGAGCGGGGCCATTTATCGAATCGCAAAAGAAAAGAGACATGAAACCGTTTCTTTGAACCCGGCTGCTGGATTCATCCTGGGATGGGACGGGGAACTGGGGAAGGGAGCAGATCTGTTGGTGCGCAATTGGGTTCATTCGAGGTTCACTGGACCTAGTCATTCCCAGTCCTTTCCTAGCAAGCCGGCACAATTATTTCTTTTTGTTGTTTCTGTCTGGATCTTTCTCCACACTCTCGACCACACACTGAATATGCAGCGCCTGCAAGCCTCAAAGGACAAGTGACAATTGTGGGGCCACCAGGGGGTTGAACGAAGCAGGTGATCTCTCATTTTCCCTTCTCAATTCAATCCTTCCACCGCTTGGCACCACCAATAGCTTCGTGGGGGATTTTTCGGGCAGCAAGATGCCTTGCAAATCAACACACAGAGTTGCCGTTTCAAGCGACCACGGCGTGCTCTGTTTTGTTATCCTTAGATTGGCTCCTCTGGGATTCGTTGCGTTGGGAAATGCCTGTGCTTGAGTGGTCAAAATAGGCTCGAACTGCCAAAAGAGCAAGTCAGTGACTTGGTACTTATTTGAGAAATTTAGCCACACAATTGACAGGTGGCAGCGAGCGTTGTCAACCGTCCAACGACATGTGGCGGCGAGTCATCGTCCAGGGTCAAAGATCGAAAGAGAGCCGTCAAGACAGCCCGCTCCTCACTAAAATAAACGTTTCCGCAATTCAATATTGAGCCTTGGTTTCGGTGGACCAGTTTCCCGATGAGCCGCTGTCTGGCACCTTTGCCAGCCAATTGGCAGATGTGAAAGGATGCGTTCAACGGCTGTGTTTATTCCGCTTTGAAATTGAACAATATGGTCGTCACGATCAACGGGAATTCTACTGTTGATAGAAAGTACAAACGAGTCGTTTCTTCTGCGAGGGCCCGGCTCTTGTGCGAGCGATTCCAAACAAGTACAAGGTCCTGAACCGTGGGATTTCATCAATTCATCAGACCCCCTGCGTGACTGTGCTCTATTTCTTCACGTCCCGCATTGACTCCAGCCCGACCCTTCAACGGTTTTTTGTGCCGCCGCTTCTTGTTTAGAACAACCACTACAAACTCCTCTCAACTCAAGAAACAAAAACAAATACATTACGATGCCACCGGAGGTCACCGTTCGTGGCGCCTTCACGACTGTCACGGCGAGTGCCGGCAGGTTCCTCAATCCAATTTGATATTTGAATTTGTCGTGGACACGTTGGCTAGCTGGGAAGCCGTGTGTTCTGGCTTCCAACTTCGGATGGAGAAAATCTAACTCTCTTTCCCAGGGGGTACCAATGATGATTATTAGATGCTGTGTCTATGTTGCTATTCTGGAGAGCCTTGGACCCCCTCAAGGCCCAGGACATTCTTGGGAAAGTCACTCAAGTCTTTCCCCTCTTTTGTGCAAGGAGGAGGGCATCGGATGAAAAGCGCTCGGTCGTTTCACGATGAGGAGTTACTGATTTGTTCAACCCGTCGAGCTCCCATCTGTAATACCACCTCTAGTCTGCACGTTCCAGCGAGTCACAACCAATGCTCACGACGATCCGAGGATCCAACAGTGTGACGATGCACCACCTGGTTGAGGTCGGCGACTTGCCCCATGTTCTTGGGACCAGGGTTTATGGGTGGGGCTATCAGCACAACATCAATGACCATGTCTCTGTTTACCCCAGTCCTTGTCCGCGGCACGATGCTGAATGCTCCCCAGCAGGGGCGAGCTCGAGGAAGTCCCAACCCTCTGTTTCCTCCCTCGAGCTCTCTCTCTCCTTTGCATGACCTTGTCACCAAGTACCACGAACACCGTCCTACCACCCCCATCCTCTGTGCGCGAAGCCGGAGGCGAAAGACAGCTGAGGAAACACACACGAGAATCCCCTGGCAACCTCTCAAGCCGTGTCCAGAAATACATTTCGCATGATTTATTGATATGATTCTTGGGATGATTTTCTCAAGCCTGGATCAGCACCGTGACATATATTTGCCCAGGCCAGGTTCAATGAATTTTCAACCAAACCAGCGTACATGCGGCAATTTCAAAGCCATGCAGGGGCTTTCCAGCTGGTTGATGTCCAGAGACTGCGCCCAAAGGGGGCAGGAAAAACAAACAGCCACCGCTCGAGTCAGCAGCAAGAGATGAAGAAATGGATCATGGATGGCTTGAATGATCGAATCACGGGAAGTATGTCTGAACGCCTATCGACAGCTATCAAAGACAGATGAAGCATCATGAGATGGAAGGGAACGAAGAGGCGCCATAACAAGCCATCAGAAGATAGGGTTTGAGGTATAACAGACGACATTATGATACTTCTCGAGTTGCTGTAAACCCGTGGTGTATTGTCCCGAGTGCAGAGTGTGCTTGCAAGGTTGAAGCATCAATTCACAATTTCATGATCGGCGCTAGGAGCTTTGGTGAGATTCCCGTCATGGACATTGCAGATCCCAAGTGGAATCTTGCCATCTTGGTGGACATATTACTTGGAACTTATTACCATGCGAGTTCAGCCAGCCTAGGATTGCCTCACCAGGGCATTGTTTCGCAAAGGATGGCCAAAAGGAAAGAAGTTTTTCCCACGCGACGAAAAAGAGGTGGATGACGAAAATAGAAGTCACTTGGTTTCTCCTGTCAAGTCCCATGATTTCCCAAAGCTTCTTTTCTGGTGAAAAGCTGGTAAAAGCTTCCGGGATAGCCGTCCTTGACAATGCGCCCAGTTCCCAAGATATTGGTCGGGCGACGGAACGCTGTCTCTTTGGGAAGCAGCCCCGAACGGATCTGCTGGAAGCCGCAAGGCGATGGGGAGGGAAAGCTGGAAGTGGAGGGATGTTTGGAAACAACTTGATTACGAGGATAGAGGAGAAGTATAATTGTTCCAAGTCTACTCTGCTTCCCGAATTGTTCAACCAAGACTGGAAAAAGCACTTCAATTGATAAACGACTAGATCTTTGTTACCTTTATTCTTCCAGGAGGGTTGGGAGAATAGTGAAGGGGCAAGTGCCTTGACTGCAGGCGACCCTGAATTGTTTAGAGCCTGGCAATTTCCAGAGCGGCCAGGCCCTGTGGCTCATAGGGTCTTCCAACGCCCTCTTGTGGCGGCGGCTAAAGAGCAGTCCAGCGAAAAGAGATCGCATCGCCCGGCAACCATCTCCTATTCGGGCGGTGTTGGCGTCGCCATTTTCTTTTGGACCTTTTGGCCACCGTCGTTCCAGCAGCTTGCAACCTTGTTCCCTTTCCTAGATCATTATAACAGGGCCCAATATAAGTACGATGCCAGGTGTTCCAGGTGCCATGATTTCATCGCAGAATATGACCGCAATAGTCATCATGGCGCTGGTAGCGCGCAATTAGAGTTTCAAACTAGTGGCCTTGTCTTCAGACGGTGAAGTAGCTCTGGAAGTACTTTCCAAGTAGCTTTGAAGAAGCTTTGAAGATGGGAATTTAAGCAGCTTACTCCGGCGGGTGTGGAACGTGCATGTCGATATCGTTGATCGCACGTGGATAAAGGAACCGAGGAGCTGGACTTCGGTGCTTCTGCCCAACTTTGACTGTTGCTCCGAGAACCGTTGGCCATGGGGAGAATGGGAAGCGAGGGCTTTTAATTCAACGGCATCACGGGTGGCCTTTATTCTTGCATCCCAAGTTTTGTAAGTCGATATATTACGAGATGGAAAAAATTCTGCGGTTCAAGAGACGCTGGGCCATCTTGGATTTGTTGGCTTTTCTCTACATGGTTTCTCCTGGCTGTTGTGTCAGATACCGGCGCTGTTTCTCGCTAGTTTTCCTGTAGTTTTGAGCATCGGCAATACAACGGGTGGAAAAACGACGGGGCTTTTTATTGTTTTCTTGGAAAGAACTATTACCATGTTGGGTTGGGATAAAGTAGCACGTTTAATCTGGTTAAACTAGCAGCTGTTGAGGGGGTGGTGACGCCTTTGCCTCGGCCCCATTCGAGTCGGGTCCCAGCTGAGTGGTTTTTGTAAACGCCTCCCGTGAGGATCAACCGGGAAGAGGAAACACGCTCGACGGTGCCACAGGGCGTACCGTGTCTGCAGTGGGCCTGTTTTTGCTTTGGCTTTGGGTCTTGTCTGCTCAGTGCTGTGGCTCGTCAATTACTGAGAATGCTCACGAACAGTGGACTCGGTGGAGTCGTCCTCGAGACGAGCGAGAACCCGTGATCTCCTCTCCTGAACGACCTCGACCCTCAACGATGAGTTTCCATTCTACTACTAACACTAACATCTCCATGTCAACCGCCTACGTCGACACACTCCACCCTGAGACGGTTTATCCGCCACCAGCGTCTTCACCAGATGACGCCCTCTGCAGCAGGAACCTCGACGGTGCTGAAGATGCAGCCATACAGCGCGGGCTGGTGCGAGATAGCACTACGCTACCACTTGATAAGCCCTCAAGCAGACGTACTCGTACGGACCTGTCCTGTTTCGAACCACCATCAGACCAGTCCAGTGCTAGACGACTAGTCGTGAGCCAGACTCCGGACGCAACCCCAACGCCAGCACGCCCAATGCCAAAACTTCCCCATTTCTCACCCTGCACCGGATCCGGACCCGGCCAGTTCTGTGCTCTCACTCTGCTGTCCTGGGTGAGTACCAGTGTGCTGCTCCAGCCTCCAAAGGTCGAGAGACGAGGACGGGGAGGGGTGAGTGGTGAGGGAAGACTCTCTCTGGTGTTGTGGCACGATATCTCTCTTATTCCTACCTCTTACCTACCTGCGACCTTTGTACCGTGACTGAAGTCTCTCTCACGCACGCATATGTAGAGCGCCCAGTGGGCCCGACCTTCATCAATCGTACAACCCGCGATCTCATTCTCGGTCCCCAGCCCGATTTGGCTTTCAGTCCCAGCCGACCCAACCGGAGAAAGAGCTTCACACACCAGCATACATAAGTTTAGTTTATGAACAAGAGTGCCAGAGCTCGAGGGCGAAAATGGCCTGTGCCTCCTGGGCCAGCTACTCTCCCCTCCCTACGAGCATACTCGTAAAACCCCCCCTGTTGGACCCTGTCTGCCCTCTCTGCCATTTTAAAACACCATCCCGTCCCCAGCTCTCGATCGTCATTTTTCAATATCCAGGTGGCACATCTCCCCTGCTTGTCTCCCGGGACCCTACCCTGCCCTGTCCTGCCCTGCTCTCACCTCCTAGCTGGTGCTAGCAGTAGTTGATGCACTCCAAGGAAAGCCCCTCCCCTCATCCCCCCTCCCTAGATCATCGCTAGGGCTCAGGAGGCCTGATCGTTGCATTTGGCGTGCGCGCTGTTCACTTCGCACTCCCCCCCACGACACCGGCACCATTGGTCCACCTTCTCAGCCGTCTTTCGCAACGAGCCGTGCCCACCACCGTCCCTTAGTCTGATATATGGTCTTACCAGCGTCCGATCTTCTCCTCTCTGTCTTGTTCAAGATCTTCGTCTTTTCCATTCATCGTTCCTGTACATACAGCCCCCATCTACAGCCAACAGTCGCAGTCATCATCATCCTCACTTCCATATCTACATTCTTCATACATCAGAACTACCTTCGATCTTCGTGAACAGCGTTGATCGTCCGCAAGCCTCTTAGCACATTGTTAGATCGGCGAATTTTGACATCACAATCTCCTTTTCGAACTCGGAGCTCCTAGTGACCGACCATAGAAAACCTCTCTCCGTCCTCACAAACATTTTGTCTTTATAAACCAACTACTCCCAACGTTTTCACGAAACCACGTCACTGAATTAAACCGAGCCGTTTTCCCGGATTCTCACACTATCCGATAGGCACCACCAAGCGGCCAGGACCAAAGAAACTAGTGTCCGGTGGATACAACCTCGACCCCAACTAGATCTCAATCAAACCTCATCAAATACAACATTTCTTTTCAAAATGTCTTCGCTTCGACGAGGACCTTGGTCTCAAGGGGAGGACAACTACCTTGTCCAGCTAGTTCACACACAAGGGGCACTCAACTGGGTCAGAATTGCCCAACTGATCGGATCTCGATCACCTAAACAATGTCGAGAACGATATCATCAGAATTTGAAACCATCACTCAACCATGAGCCGATCAGCCCAGAGGAAGGACTTCAGATTGAACGGTTGGTGGGTGAGATGGGCAAGCGATGGGCAGAGATCGCTCGAAGACTTCATGGTCGAAGCGACAACGCAGTGAAGAACTGGTGGAATGGAAGTATGAACCGAAGAAGGCGTCTTGTCCTTCGTCGAAGACCATCAGGACCATGTACCAATACCTTCGATGAACAAGGACAGCCTCTTTCTTTCGCAAGGCCAGTAGCCAGCCGACCGCTTACCATCACATCCACAGCCTACTCACCTCGACGAGGCGATAGAGCACTACCATCTCCTGCAGCATCAGTGGCCTCTAGTGCAGAGTCCATGGATGATCCACCATCACTAGTATCCGACAACGGCTCTACTTTCTCGGTCTCGCCTCGTCTTGCTACATCACCAAGGCACGAGCTGCCTCCACTGCACTCTTATACCACAAGAACCGATAGCAGGAGGCCAAGTCTGCCGATGCTTCACTTTCCCTCAAACGCATTCCGCAGTGAATCTGATCACCAGCAAACACCATTTACCCCTCGATTCTACGGAGAATCCAAACTTCAGTCTCCAAACTATTCTCCTTCTTCCTGTCGACAGTCCAACTTCTCATCACGAGAGTATCAACACGACTATCGGCCACAATCCATGACAGCTCCACCAACTCCTGTTCAACTCCCACCTTTGCAGATGGTTTCAAGACCTGCCCCAAGACCGGAAGCAGAGCGCGATTCAAGGATGCATCTCTCATCGCTATTAGGATGAACAAGCCTTCCATTTCTTTGGTTTCTTCGGTTTCTTGGGGGTTATATAAAATGAAAAAGTGTCGATGGCTTTTGATTCTTGTCTCATAAACTCACATTATTATTATCCGGAGGCGGAAGAACGGAGAGGCGCAAAGGAATCGGTCATTTATCACGAGTCAATGTTGATATTCTTTGAGGACGAATTGCAAGTCCTAATATTATGTATATTTTTGTTTTGTTTTGCAGATACCCACCACGACGAAATTTATATATCGTTGCACCCTTTCACACCCTTTTTGTATCTATTAGTTAGGTTCTTGGGAACTTGAGATTCTGCCCGTTTTTGAACATGGAAGAGGGATAATGTCTATGATATTTATTGAACATTTTGAATATGGTTTTATTTCATGATATGAGTGATTTCACCCTCTTGCATTCTTGTCTCCCTTTGTCTGAGTCTTGAGATTTCTCCTTTCCCAAGCATTAGGTTTGCCACTTCTACTACTTGGACCTCTTCCAAGAACAACTAACAAGACCATTAATAGAAGTCATCTCAACTTCTTCGAAACAACAGAGCTCAAAACACTGACTCCGCCTCAAAAGGCCAAGCTCAAGACTAAAGTATTGATAGCACGTTGGAAAGTTTCGAAACGACGCACAGTACTCTGCGTTTCTTCAGACGTTTTCCACAGCCACAGTCAATGGTGAAATTCACTAGGCAAGTCGAAACCTCGTTTCATCCCCAAAAGTTAGATCACCGAGATCAGATTGACTGTACATGAGATGGAAGGTCAACTTTGCACTTTGAACGTTATTTTTGCTTTGATAATATGATGCAGAGTGTCAAAGTTACTGATGAACCACTTGCAACTTGTGTTGGTTTTTATTCATCCCATGTCCAAATATGCCATCACATCTTCTGTTCAGAGCGGATCTTCATACAAGACACATTGCAGTTTTTTCAACGGGTTCGAAGAGTTCATGGCATCTCTAGATCAGATCTACAATATAAAACATGTCATGTCATCAACATCCCTTTTCTCAACTCCCTGCATCGAGACAAGTACCGTCCAAGATCAACAGTACCTCTCAGACAATACCCAAAATCTCGTTAAAACTTACCCTCTACGAAAACCATTTCACATCATAGTCGGATCTGGGGATACAGCTGTCATCACATCACATCTGTCCATCTACAGATACAGATCTCCACATCCGTGCCCATCCGTTCACACAACCCTCGACCCCACGTCAAAGATCTGCTCCCCTTATTTCCCGAAACCGACCCCGTCATCCAATCACCTCTCCAAAAGGCCTCTCAACACTTCACGCCGGCGACCTGCCCGCGCCACCATTTTACCCAATATTGCTTTTTCTCATGACTGGCTTTCCAAGACTAGCTGACGTTCTCTCGATGTAATGAAGAGAAACAGGGTGTGTAGTACATTAGGCCAAGGACAAGGTATGTAGCAAGCTGAGGTCCTTTCCTTCCCTTTCAAACTCGTCCTCTCGTTACCAACGCATACCCATACCCATGAAAGAAAGGGATTCCCGCGCCGGTATGGAGTTCCGATCTCCGAATCGCGAAGGAGGCAGATCTGTGAGCAAGAAAGAAAACGGGATTTGCCAAAATAGTCCGCACTCTTTATGCATAGCGCGGGAAGGGAATCGCCGAAAAGAAATCATAAATTCTGCAAGCAAGCAAGTCTTCGGATGAGCTTTTATTCCTTGTTGGTTCGCATAGAGGTTGGGGTGTTTGCAGATGCAATATTGGGCGTCTGGAAGACTCACAATGCAATATGGGATTTTATACAGTCGTAGGGACATGGCTAGCAAGCAGCAGAGACATAACAGATGAAGACACTTGGGGCCTCCCCTACAAACCAAAGAGTCAGAGGAATCTCTAACAATTCCCAATCCGAGGGGGGCTAACCCGCTTCCGGGTCTGCCATCAAAATCGCTTCTTCCCTCTCAACCTCGAGTCTCCCTCTCGTCCCTCGACTTCTTGTCTCCTCACCAAAAAGGACGGAGCAACTCAACTAACCACCATGATCCTTGAACACCCCTATCGTCTGTATGCCCAACAATCGTGGCACCAACGCAAGAAACAAAATCCAGTAATCCAATCCACTTTGGGAAAAAACAATGCGCAGACATTTGGAATTGTAAATACCGGTAGCGGACGGGTCGATCGCGACTTGGCGGTAAAAAAATATTATCCCAGGCAACATTGGCTTGTTACCATGGGGTGCGAAGAAAACCCAGCATATGCAGTGCGAGAGAGTAGTTCATGCGGGTGCTTTATTACTTTGGTTCGTTCTTGTTCGGGCTTTTTCATATCGGCTTTCCATACCCCCTGGATGAAGAATAAACAAAACCCAAGAAGACTACCTATACCTATCTTTCAAATGCATCTCAAATTCTAATATTACAATCCCACAGATTCAATAAACCTAGCTCCCACCAAGGAAATCTCCATGCCAGCATGGGAAGAAACGGAAGAAACTATCCGAAAATTAAAACCGGTAGAAAACCAGTCCAGGAAAACGAGGTAGCACTAGCAAATTAGAGGCTGAAAATTCCGGGTAGGATATAGAGAGAAATATATGCTGTACGCATACCAAGTAAACACAGTTGCACGTTGATACGCGTCCTGCGGGGCTGACGGCTTCTTCAGAAGAGCTGGGAATTGTGAAGATTTGTAATTCGTATTCCAGATATCCTACTTTGGATTATTAACCCGTTTCCATCCCACCGGTACAAGAACTTGGCTAAGGCACTCACTCGGCTTGTAATTCCGGAGGAATGGTAAGCTACTAATTAGAAAACTTAATGTCAAATGAAGAATTTGGATATCGGAATTCATTTTCCGGTGCCACGAAGTAACCATAAGACGCGATGGTGTTTAAAAGTGGCAGAAAATACTTCAGGTCGTACTCGTACCTGCCTACTTCTCTCGTTGTTCCAACTTCCTAGGCAACTAGAGGTAATTGAGCTAACAAAATAATAACCCAGATGATTTAGGTTAACGAAGCTCAATTTACCAGCTATCTGGGTTAATACTTCGAAGGGTGCTCAAGGGTTAGAACAGCGTGAACGAGCTGCCTATTTACTGTCACTTTGTATGTTCACGACGAGACTATGAAGACAGAGCAACAACTATATTCCCATCCTTCTATGGCGATAAGGCATCACATGGAATTCTTTCCTTTTGAAATAGCATCATTGCACATTGAAGCTTTATAATTCAGTTGAAGTGTTCCAATAAAGTTATTATTTCATTATTTTATTACTTCTTTGTGTGCTTTCTATTTGAATTAGCCTCTCCAAATACTACCCAATTATGACTCTGCGAGCCGAGCTGCCATCCAAAAAGCAGAACAGAGAGAATGCAAAATTCCTAGTCAGCCGCCACCGTGAACGCCAAAAATCATGTGGTATCAAAACGAAACCTGAAAACGACTCTGTAATGACCTGAATCTTCCCTCATACTTTAGTTGTGTGGCTTCCCTATGAGACGCGGGAGTCAGTAGTGGCTTATTGGGTTCAGGCATAGAATGTTCTTCTGCCTTGGGAATCATTTGGAGTAAGTGAGATAAAATCAAGTAGAACTTACATGCACACCAAAAGTCATTGTCACCAGAAATTGCGACGTCAGTCCAAACTGTGGGTCCTTCAATGATGAAGATTCGGTCTGCACCACGCAGATTAATATTGCGAATGGCACCACGTCCATCATTAGGTTTAGATTCGGCATCTACAGAGTCTTGGAGTCAGTATACTTCTTTGCTCGGGAAAAGCTTAGGTACTTACAGCTGTCTGTGAAGTGTATAGCATGGAAGTTGGTCAATGGATTTCCTTCCGGGCTCCAACTCGCCTTCTCCACAATCCACTCTGCAGATTTCCCTCTGAGTTTCCAATCTGGATTGGGTGAACGAATATTTCGGTCTTTTCGAACGCCGGTGTTGTGGTTTATGATAGTGACAGCACCATCGAGGAGCATGTTAACATCAGAGTAGACTCTAACTTCGATTAGATCGCCAGGGGCAAAATCCAAGCCAGGCCAGGTGATCGCAGCCTCGGGAAACCATTCTGTCCATGCATATGTGGTAACTTGGACTTTATCACCTGTCTTTTGCATGTTGATGGAAATACCAGCCTGGAAAAGTGCTGTAGTATCTTGAGTGCCATCGATTCCAACCCATGGAGCAGTAACATAGAGACCATCGCGCGCATTGGGAGGGAGCTCGTATGGTGGCACTACGAATTTCCCCGCGACAAATGTGAAGCGTTCATTTGTTGGTGGATCATTATAAACAAGTCCAGCCCACTGGTAGTTTGAATGTCAGTGTTTTGAAATTCCAGTGTGAGGAAGTAGGGGTTTTTAACTTACGTTACCGGTGAAACGATCAATATCAGCAACGGGAAGATGACCATTTCCTGGAGCGGGGGCAGGAATGAGTGGATGACTTTGATTGACAGTGATACCACGAGACTGGAGGATATCTGCATGGCGGGAGAGGATGCTATCACGAGCTTGGTTGATGCTTCTTGCAGAGACAAGCATGCAGCCCATGAGGAAGTTAAACAGAAGGGATAGGATCATCATGATGAGGTAGATGTAGTGATGTTGAGTAGATGGAGAACGAGACGAATCAATGCAGTGTAAGATTGAGGGACCAAGAAGAGAGCACTTGGTACCAGAGAAAGTGTTTATGGCGAGATGGTAGAAGAAAGAGGAGGTTCAAGAAGTTACTGAGGAGTATTAAATAGTTGAATCTTGAGCTAGTTAGAATCAAATGTTGGTTTTGATTCACTCACAAGTAACGACAGGAGTATCCAATCATAAGATTAAAAGTGTTTCAGGTGATCACTTGTTTAGAACTACCCCGGGTTGTTTCAACATATCTTTAAGCGAGACGAGCTCTTTGCAACCACTTGTTTGAATATTCCGGACTAGGAATTGCCGAAGTGACTTATGGCTCTTGGTATTGTACTTGAACAGAACTCACACAAATAGGCTCTACAAAAGAGGACCTTGGGTTCTTTATATTGTCACAACTTGTTCACAAGACTTGTATTGAGACAGTCTCATGACCCAAAGTCACAGTCTCTCCAAGAAAACTACTTTCAGCATAGTCATATAAACATGTTCACGATAATAAATTCAAAGTAAGTGAATGATCAAACAATTCAGCCCAATTACCCCGCATTTTCTTCCCCAGCTCTCCGCATTTTGTACACCCCCTGACCCTGTCACTTCCCGTTTTTCTATGGAAGCCTTAAATGACGCAGGCAAGCTGCCAAGGATCCATTGACATCTCTGGGGGGTTTTAGCTTAACTTAGCGAGTAAACAACAACCAAGCTAAAAAAAAGTACAGTCTGTTTATTACCTCATTTTACCCCGCATTCACTCCTCAACTTTCTAGCCCCTTCGCTTCCGTCCATATAAAATGCCAAGGATCTGCTGATGGCTATGAGGTAGCTTCGGTTTAGGTTTAGCGACTAGCGAACAGCAACAATGAATTGTTGAAATCACCAGCACCCAACTTGCAACCACCCCACCTTCCCCTTTTGGACCTTGAAACATAAAATTTATCATAAAAACACATCTGGTGATATACCGAGGATCTTTTGCGAACCATGTCAGTGTTCTAAACTAAGCGAGTAAATCGCCCGAAAGAATGACCGAGACCACGAGTCTCTATCAAATGACGATAATCCATGCAACAAAGCGTTCACATACACCACCAAGCAACAGTAGAATCTTGCTTTGCTGTTCTGGGTGTCTATATAGGATGGTTGGCATGTGAGTTTGTGACTTGTGAAGATCAAAGTCCAGGTACAGTTCAAGTGAATCAACAGTTTTTCGGGCATCACCAAGATTCGTCACTACTTCCAAACTCGAGGAGTCTCCACCTTGAGAATCTTACCATATCTTGTTATTCTGCCATGCTCATTGCTCCTATTTGTAGAATAGCTAACATCTCTTTGAATGGCCAGTTGAGGCTGTGCTGGTTCGCTAACAAGTTGATGTTGAACTATCCCTTGGGTTTCATCTCCAGAACTCTTGAATTGCAAGCTTCTTTTTCCATCGTTCTTACACTGCAAAAACGTCCCGCACAAGAGTGCATAGAAGCCAGGTGATTTCAACCCTTAGAAAGTGGCAGTTCTTGAGTATCGTCGTGGTAGCTGCACACGCTTAAATCATTGCAGTTACCAAAGACCCGGCTCGTGGTATTGGATATTTCAACATCGTTGTTACCCTATGATATTGCACCTTCTTGAAGCCAAATGCCACTCCATTCTATATCGATACACGTGCTAGTTGCACCTAGGTTCATTTCCAATGAGTAGAAATTAGCCCCAACAGACAGAATAAAGCTTCTTAGAATGCTAACTAGCAAAAAGAAAAATAGTAAGCTAAGCTTTCTATGCAAGAACCTCGGACATTTTACTTTAGGTACACCCTTTCCCCTTGTTGTCTCAGAGAATCTAACAGTTTCAATTATTATACGAGGACGTTTAGAAGAATGGAGGACTTTTCTAGAATTTCTTGGTTAATACTTGCCAGCCTATCTTGTAGTAGAATAAAATAAAAACAAACAGTGCTAGTTGCAGGTTACCTACTAGGGCGTCCCGTACATACCAAAAGTCGGAAACGACGACTAAATCGCAAATTATAAATCACAAATCGTAAATCGTAAATCATAAAGCTTAGATTTCTAAGTATATAGCCCTTTAGAGCTAAATCGTAAATCGCAAATCGTAAATCAATAAATGTAGATTTTTTAAAGGCTAAATCGTAAATTGTAAATCGTAAATTGTAAATCGTAAAAGTTATATAATTAATAAATAATTATAAAAGGTATTAAATATTAAATTAAAATATATTAGAGTAAGAGATATATATATATAATATAAAAAGACTATATAAATCGACTTTTATTACTATAACAAGTTCCTAAATTATATCTTAAAACTAAGCCATTTTTAAACTAATTACTCTAGATTACTTAATATTAAAGTAATTAGCTCACTTTAAAAGCTTAAATAATCTTAATTTAAGATTATTTAAGTACTTTTAGCTACTTTTCTCAATCATATACTAATTTCCTAATTAGAGTTAGTACTATTTATTTTATAAGCTAGAAAATATACTTACCTTATATACTAACCCTTTTATATCGCTTCTTCCTTTAAATACCATATACTACTCTCTATTATTCCTTCTTTCAAAAGTACTATCCTACTACTATATATACTCCCTCTCCTCTCTTAAATTCAAGTACTAATAACAATAGAAGAAGGAAGAGAATAAGCTCTAGTAACAGCTCTAAGCATCTATTAAAGTATAATATCCTTAGTAGTAAAACCTCTTAAAATAAATTAAATTAGTTACTCTTTCTTTTAAATACTACTCTATATTATTCCTTCTTTTAAAAGTACTATTTTACTACTATATATACTCTCTCTCCTCTCTTAAATTCAAGTACTAATAACAATAGAAGAAAGAAGAGGATAAGCTTTAATAGCAGCTCTATATAGTAAGAAGTATAAAAAGAACGATTTTAAGCATATAATAAGAGCCTAAATATACTACGTTAGTTTATTAATTTAGAGCTATATAGAGTATTTATAAAGGAGTTATACTAAAAGAAAGTCTCTACTTAAAAAATATATAATATTCTTAAAAGTAAATATAATATTAATATCTCTAATATTACTCTTAAGCTTTAAATTAATATAAAGTAGAACCTTCACTAATATAAAAAAAGTAAGACTACTTCTACCTTATATATATAAGTAGTATATCTTTTTAAAAATATAGAATTATCTAATTCAAGTATAGTATATATGTTAAATTATAAAAGCTTTATAATTAAGTCTTAGAAGCTCTAAAAGTTATAATTTAAAATAAGTCTTCAACGTTAAAAGTTTCTTATATAAGAAGAGTATAAAGAGCTAGAGGCTATTCTTTAGTATAAGATCTACAAATATAGCTACTTTAGCATTATAAGAAGCTTTAGCTTTAGGTTCCTTTATATATATTTTAATACTTATAGTATTAATAGAGATAGAAATAAAAGATAAAGCTAGAATAAGATTTAAAAAGCACTATTAAAGGTTAATAAAGAGAGGTATAATTATAGGTTATAAGAGATTAAAGATACTTATAGTAAATATATTATACTAGAGTCTAATTTTATATAAAGTATTAATAGATATTATAAATTAAGGTTTATTAATATTAAGATATATACTAGTATTAATACTTACACTTAATTTCTCTTTTAGAGCTATTATAGTATCTTAAACAATATAGTAGTATTTACTTTATAGTAATATAGTAATACTATAAGTAGTCTTAGAAAGATACTATACTATATATAATTAGATTAAGAATTAGAATCTCTAATAATAGTAGACGCTTACTATATACTTTATTAATAATAAGCTATAAAAAGTAGTAAAGAGCTATACTAATTTTTAAACCTATATTAGTTTAGTACTTCTATAACTAACTAATATATTAAAGCTTAGTAAAGATAACTTATAAAAGAGTCCTTAAATAAGTAAAAGATATACTTCTAAAACATTTATAAAAAGAGGTTATTTTCTAAAAAAAGTCTCTCTAATATAATCACTATATTATATATATATATTCCAATTATTTAAAAAGAGCTTTAAACGTTTATATATATATAAAATCGCTATTATATTTATATCAATACTAATTAAGAGTATAAGATACTAAGAGTATTATAAACTAACTTTTACTATCCTAGAAGTAAAGAGTATCTAATAGAGGATTATAGTATTAAAGTACTTACTAAGAAGCTTACTAAGCTTTAGAAATTATATAAAAATTAGAATATTAATATATATTTACTTTAGGTAATCTTAAAGTAATATAAAATAAAATTATTAGTATATAAATATATACTACTAATTAATAAGATAATATATACTAAAGAAAGGGAAACTTATACTATAGTATACTTAGATTTAAAAGTAGAATTATTAACGTATATCTAAGAGAGTAATTTAATAGGATTAAGCCTTTTAAGTAAGCTAAAGAGAGTATATAAGTAAGAGCTATACTCTAAGATAGCTTAAGAATTAAAAGAAACTAGAGAGACTAATTAAGATAAATTTAGTATATACTTTAGTAATAAAAGTAAGAGCAATTAAGTAATAAACATAATATCAGATTATTTATATAATAGTAACTTCTTAAATAAGGAATTAGAAGAGTTAAATAATAATAGTTTAATAGAATTAGATAAGGATTTAAGAGAGTATATAACTAATAGATATACCTTACTAGTTAAAGATAATTTAAAAGGAGATTTAAGAATAGATATTAGTAGATAAATTTATATTTAATTAATCTACTTTAAAGACTACTAATTCATCCTCAAGATTAGGCCTCCTCCTTTATAGAGCTCTCTTATTAATAAATAGTATTAAACGTCGTTATTATAGTAGAGGGCCTTAATAATTCTAATCCTAAGTTATCTATTAAAAGATAGTCTCTTAAGTCTATTTAAAAAGTAAAGTTCTAAATCCTTAATTCTCTCTCTTTCTATTAATAACCTTATACTTAATATATATCTCTAACTATAATAGTAACTCTAGAATCATAATATTATAATCTACTAACTAACTATAGACTTTATAGTAGTCTATAATTATAATTACCTACTAGCTAAGGTAAATAGAACGTTGATAAAAAGTAATATAACAAAGAAAGTATATATTACTATCTATAAAAGACATAGAAAGTTAGCTAGTAGTGTTACTTTCACTATCTATAATTAATAAGTAAATAGATATACTAAACTAAGAATAAACCTATACTAAATATAAGCTAAGCTCTAAGCTTAAAATTCATATATTTTAAGCATAAAAAAAGGCTTAACATAACTCTAGAGAGAAATAGACATATTTATTAACTTTTAATTAAAATTAAAAGTAATTTATATAAGATTATAAATATAGTTATAAGTATATAATTCTCTAAGTATCTAGAGAGAGGGATTTTAGTAGAGTAAACCTACTAACTACAACTATTAGTACTAAGCCTAATTTATAAATTACTTACTACTACTAATAAAAGTTAGTAATCTTAAACTCTTAAATCTTTAAAAAATCATAATATTATAAGTTCTACGTTTATTAAGTTCTAGTTAGCTTTATAGATATAAATAATACTATTCTATACTTAAATTAAAAGTAAAAGAATTAATTTAGAATATTATATTTTTAAGCTATTTTAAATATATAGATTACTAACTTTTATTAATAGTAGTAAATAATTTATAAATTAGGCTTAGTGTTGATTACTTACCTTTAAAACCTCCTTAATCTCTAAAGGAGGTTTCTAAGCTAGTCTCTAAGTAGTTACTTAGATTAGAATATCTTTTAATCTAGCTTTACTTATATCTACTCTTATAAATACTTACAGAATAGTAAACAAAGTCCTAGTCTTTATAGAGAATAATATACTATATAACTAGTAATTATTTAATATATATTAAAATAGTATATTAAAGCTTTATAAATAGTACTAAAAGTAAGAAGCAAGGTATAGAAGATTATATAGTTTAAGTAAGACAGTCCTCTAATTTTCCTACTTTTATTCTATTACTTTTACTTATACTTTTAAAAGCCTTATATTTATTACCTTATAATACTAAAAACATACTAGAATACCTTAATATTAGTCTTCTAAATACCTAGAAGTCTAAGCTTCTTATTCTAAGAGTTTAAAGCTTAAAGTATACTCTTATTACTTCCTAGCAAATCTAGCAAATACTCTAGAAAATCACATATCTATACTTCTTTAGAAGCCTTCTAATAATAAGATTAAGAACTGTTTATAAAAAGTAAAAGACTACTCTACAAAAGCTATAACATAAAGCTTCAACAGCTAAGAGAAGAAATAATAGTTAATTATAGAGTCTAGAAGAAAGTAAGAGGCTACTATAGAACGTTCTACTACTAACTACTCTACTCTTATTATTAAATAAAAGAAGAATAAATTAGCTATAGCTAAAAAGCAAGTTATCTAAGAAGAAAAGGCTAGGGCTAGATAATCCTTTTTTATAAAGGCTTTTAGTAAGACTAAAACAATTAAAACAAAAGTATATAAGAAGAGATTTATCTCTAATAAGAAAAAGGCTAAAAGTAAGTAGTATTTTTAAATTTAGTATATACTACTAATTAGTATAGGCTCTCTAGCTTCTTCTCCTCTAACTTACAGAGCACTAAAGCCTATCTCTATTACTAAAATCTATATTCAAGTAGTCTTATATATCTATATATATATAATAAGTACTAAGAACTTCTCTACTACTAAGAGTATCTTTATAATTATATACACTTCTATAGTATAACGTAGTAAGATAGTTAGAATATAAATTAATAACAACTTTCTGTTTTAAATACCTCACTTACCTACTAGTAACTCTAAGAATCTATTTAACTTTAAATTAGTACTCTAGAATATATAAGCTAAAAGGTTCACTATTAAGCTCTTAAAGGATATCTACTATATAATCCCTACTCCTAGTAGATTAGATCCTATTAATATACTACTTCTTACTAATAAGGTAAAAGACGTCTTTCTAGCTATAAACATTACTATTAGAAAGAGGAAAGCTAAGTAATTAAGTACTATAGATTATAAGAAGATAAACAATATATAAGCTTTTATATAATACTTTAATTTACTAAAAGGTTCTACTAATAAAAAGTACTATAAAGTATATATAGTATTTAATAACTATACTAATAACAAGCTCTAATCTTCTAAAAAGAGATAATCTATCACGCTCTTATAAGATACTTAAGAGCTACTAATTCCACTTTAACTCTTAATACCTATTAAGGTACTTAATAACAAGCCTATTATACTTAAAGATAATACTTAAAATAAAAAGAGAGATACTAAGCCTATACTATTACTAGGAGATAGTACTAGTACTAGAGTAAGCATAATATTAGTAGACAATTTAAAATTAAACAATTTTCTAAAAATATCTACAATTATCGCCACTTACCTAGAAAACTACTCTACAATTATTGTTGCTTATTTAAAAGAAGAAGATAATAGAGATAATAATTCTAGAGAGGGTTCTAGAAGTAATATAAGAAGTAAGGATATAAATATAGATATAGATATAAAAGAGGATACTAATAGTAAAGAAGTATTAACCCTAAGCTTATACTTATTATTATCTCTTATAAGAGATAAGAAAAAGAAGAGCTTAATAGCACCTATTAAGTTAAATATACTAAAAAGAGTAAATAAGATAGTATAATAATAGATAGATATAAATAAGTAAATTATAAGAGATCTTAATACTTAATTATATATAGATATTAATACTATTATTACTAAAAATAAGCTTAAATTAATTAATAAAGAAGAGTAATTAAAACTCAATTAAGAGCTTAATAAAAGGGTCTTTAATTTACTCTTACCTACTCTCTTTATACCTATAAATATATTAGTAAGTAAAATAATATCTACTACTATAATCGCTTTTATAAATAGCCTTAATTTAAAGAGAAAGAGAAGAGATACTCTCTCTTAAACAACTCTTACTAATTAACTCTCTTATACTACTAAAAAGGTTAAGATTATATATAATAAGTATAATAAGAAGAAAGATAAGAAGTAAAAGTATATAGTAGTAGATACTTTAGATATAGATACTAGAAGGATTATTTATAATACCTTAATTTTATTACTACTTTTTAGTTACTTTTTACTACTTTTACTCTCTTTTTACTCTCTTTACTAAAGTACTTAAATAATCATAATTTAAGATTATTTAAGTACTTTAAGTACTACTTTACTAATCATATACTAATTACCTAATTAAGCTTAGCATCTCTTACTTTTAAGTTAAATTATATTTATACTTATAATATTAAAAGTCTTAATTATCTCTTTTCCTCTCTTATTAATTAAGTACTTATATAACATTATCGTTTATACTAAGTATATATATTACTTTTAATAATTTATAATATTTTAGATAATAGATTTAAAGTCATATTACACTTATATTTAACATAGTACTAGGTAGTATATATTAATAGAAAGTAAATAACAAGTAATTATAATATATATATATTTAATAGATATATATATACTATATTACCTTCTACTTTCTACCTCTACTTATACTTAAATTTTATAATTTAAGCTTTATAATTTAAGTATTACAAATTATAAATACTCTTACTTTAAACTTTAAGATTACTAATTTAAGTATTTCAATTTATGTCTAAATAGCCTCTAAAAAATCTACGTTTATTAATTTACGATTTACGATTTATGATTTAGCTCTAAAAGGCTATATACTTAGAAATCTAAGCTTTACGATTTACAATTTACAATTTACGATTTACGATTTACGATTTAGTCGATTCCGACTTTTAGTACGTACGGGATGCCGTACCTACCAATAGCGAAAAACGCGGTTCTCAACAAAAACTAGCACTCCTTCAACAGGTGGTCAAACCTAAGGCTTGACAAAACTTAATAAAAATTCGATTATAATGCTGCTATTTCTATTTGCGGTTACCTACCGATAGCGAATGAGATTTTCAAGATCCAGTTTTGTAGATTACCTGGACGTAGACAGTTCATAGGTTACCTGTGGAGAGCAACCCGACGAAATATCTCGTTACTAATAGGTTACCCCCGGATAGTAAGTTTCCCATACCGCTTTTTCTATTCCTAGACTGCCGTGGAATATAGCAACAGGAAACAAGGATGTGTAACCAAAGGCAGGCATCTCAAAAACATCTTGCGTTCCTTGAGAGCACCCCAAGTACCACAAAGTGTCGAGAAAGCCAAAGCATCGAAAGCACTTGTAAGTTTTACAACTGCAAAGCACAAACAAAGGGCGGGGCAACCCTAAAAAGTCTAGATAGGGACAACCAGTACCTACCCGAAGAACAAAGACACCTTTCCCCCTTACCACAACCCACAAGTCTCAACTCCCTTTCCAACTCCTACTCAAAAGCAAAACCTAGCCCTTCAATAAAGACCCAAAAAGATAGAAGATCGACCACAGCAAGCTATTTATTATTAGTCTCAACTCAATGTATAGGGAGAATTGGGAAGTACTTACATTCGAACTTGCGCTCCCGAAGGAAACAGCTTAGCAGGCTGTCGCGTTAACCGCTCCGCCATATGGCCCCGTTCTCTTATTTCGATGTACTTGAAGCGTTCATTTAAACCTTTGAGCAGACTTTGGAGTTGTGGAGATTGTTTGTCCCAGGGTGTTGTGGTGAGAAGTTTGGTATGGAAGGAAGGAAGGAACGACGAAACTACAATACTGCTCCGAAGTTGCTGCGAGGTTGCTCCGGGTAGAGTTAAGTAAGTACAACCAAGTAGAGTAGAGCAACGAGCTACTTCACTCTTTTTGTCACGCTGAAAAGAAATAAGGGTGAAGGCTACGAATTTCATACACATCCATTTACAGTCCTGTTTAGATTTTAAGATCCGAGGTCGCCCAGAGCAACTATTTGCGGCAAGCATGGAGCACCCTTGCTTCTCCCTAATATACATATCATACAGCATTCCCCACCCTCCATATAAACGCCTATTCGCCCCCCCAAACACGACGCCAGCTTTTTCCCTCAAATGACCAAAAACTCCCTAACAACCGCCCGAGTCAACTCCAGATTACCAGCCGCCTCGTAAATAGTCTTGATAGCATAAGCCACCTCACGATAAAGTTCTTCATCAACAATTGCTCCCTTCTTCTTCCTCTCTCCCTCCATGTTTACATCACCCTCTCCATCCACACTCTCCTCTATCTCACCCTCCTTACGTTTCTTCTCCTCGGTGTCCTCATTCAAGACCTTCCAATAATAAGGTAAGGCCAAGTGCGTCAAGCCCAGCAAATGATATGTTCTTCCCACATTATAATTTGCCTCAAGGCGTTCCTCGAAATGTTCCGAATCTTTACGACTTTCGTAGTATCGCATGATGAAAGTGAGACCCTGGAGGATACCATGTTGTCGATTTTCAGTTTGGCGTTTGAGATTGTGGTGGATATAAGCGAGCCCAATACCGAGATTGATCATTGCGTTATCTGGATCGACGGCGTGTGCTCGCATGAAGTAGCCTAGAAAAGAGCGTCAGAGAAAATAATTCGAAAGGAGATCAACCGATCAGACAGGGTGGTCGGAACTTACCCAAAGCAATAACCTGACTCCCACTGGTACTAAGCACATACCCAAACGCCATAAGCAGCGAAAGATCCAGCTCCGTATTCCGAATAACATTCCCATCCTTATCCTTAGAATGGAAGTACGCGCGATTATCCCAATGCCGTTTCTTCTTCTCCTTCTCACCCACGAGATTATAATCCATCGCCCGAATCTGTCTTAGCAAGAACTTCTGACTCGCAGCTTCGTTGAAGAAGATCACTGGACTTTGGACGAGGCGGGAGAAGATGGAGAACATGCGGTAGGCATCGGTTGTGAATTGGAATTCTTTCATGAACCAGCGTGAGAGATTGACGACGGTGTCTTCGTCTCCTAGGATCAGGGCGCAGACTTTGGAAGTATTAGCCATTGAATTCGAGTATGGACGAGACCCAAGTAAACTCACCAGACCAACAGAGGTGGACAAGAAATATGTCAGTGGTGGAATGGTACCATATGACACAATCCTTCATGGCGGTACATATATCATATGCATCTCGTTGTTTACCATCTCTTGCAAGCAACATCGCAAATTCCATAAAGATATCCAACCACTGACTGAAGGATTTGCCCTTGAAATCTGAAGGAAGATTAGAAGGAATGACATTAGCCCGATGCTTGACGTCTATTTTCAATTCTAAGGGGGAAAAGGTTAGTATGATCCAACAGAAAGAACGGGGTATACGAACTCTGAGCTAGACGCCGTTCCGATTTATTGATTTCTGTCAAGTCGGATTGAAGCGGTATTTGGCCTCTGATTTTCTCATTCGTGCTGGTATAGCCAGAAAATTTAAGAGCTTTGTCTAGAGGATAGAACGCCTTCATTGCTCGAAATTCATCTGTGAGTGCCCGGGCAGCATTCATCCAAGCTTTGGTCGAATCAAGATCCCCCGCTCTCATGGCATCGGTTTCTCTTTCCAATATAGAATATTGCACCCCCAAGCGTACAGAATCCGCGAAGGCACTGGCAAATGTACTGTCGAAGACCTCTCGTGGTCGCCCACGATGTGTGCGGCGATTTTGGCGATACTGCCGGTAATACTGCTGGCGCTTTTTCTTCTTGAGTTGTTCTTCAGTAAGCTCGTTGTCAACAGCCCCGTCAACCGCGGGGTTGTAAGTCCCATCTACGGTCTCGTTAACCTCATTGTCAGCCCCGTCAACCACAGGAATTTCGCCATCTTCTCCTCCCTTCGGTAGGAGCATGGGTAGAATTTTTGGCAAGGCCCGTACTCGCCGCTCCTTTCGTTTCTTCGCTGGCTCAGTTTTCTTTTTGTTGACTCGTCGTGTTCTTTGCGGGGCTTTTCGCGTCATGATTGCTTTGGCTTGGCTGGTCATATCGAATGCCTTTTCATTCTCGCCAGTGTCCGTGTATGTCGTTGCCAGATACTGCCGAGAGATTTCGTCGTTGCTATCCAAGTCCGCAGCAGCCTGAAACGACTTTATTGCCTCCTCATACCGTAAGAGTGAGAGATAACATTTTCCCATGTCCATGTGCAAATCTGCCGGTTTCTTCTCCTCGGGATACTCCTCGGGAATTGTCAAGAGGTACTCGTAATACTGCAGAGCATTTTCGTACTCTTCCTTTTCGAGGAACAGGTCCGCCACCTTTCGACAACAAAATGAATTTTCTTCATCGCCGCGTCCCTTAGACTCATCAGAAAGGTCAAGGAAATCGAAATGATACTAGAACTCAAATTAGCCGATGCCGCGTAAGAGACGTATGGGAACATTACCATTGCTTCATCCCGATCGCCGAGGCGTAAACGATATAACCCAAAATGGATTCGCACAATAAGGGGTAATCCATTACCATACAGGTGTATGTTGTGTTTTCCAGGCACATAATCCTCGACCTCTAATCTTCTCAGATCATCGTCATCCCACTCAGTATCATCTTCTGTGATATCATCCCAATATGTTTCTTCCGCTCGAAACAGTAACCATCGGGAAACGGATTTCAGCTCCTTGAGAGCTTGAGAGTGTTCACCACAGTAAGAAAAAAGCTCAGCGTACATTATCGCATCACTCCATCCGAATTCGAATTCCACTTCTTCAGGACCCGATTTGAACCAGGCAATCTCGTCCGCGAAGTGTTTTTTGGCCACGTCGATTTTCCCAATCTCAATAGCACACTCGGCCAGTTTCCGGAGAGCTTCCATGTTGTGTGGGTGATATTTTTCCAAGATATTTGCGTATCTTTTCATTGCCACGCGGTATTTCTTTTCCTCATACAACAAGTCTGCTTTGCCAAATTGTGCCCGCGGGGAATTTATATTGGCGCGTAATGCCATGGAATAACAAATATGGAGGATGAAAAAATAGTTGGGTCGAAGCTCACCAGCATTATCATTGATAAAGTGGGCGCAATGAAACCATTCTGACAAGTGCTTAGGACGAAGGTAAGCAGCGAATAGTAGACTTTTGATGGCGTTGTCCACTTGTCCCCATTCTAAAAGAATGTGAGCCTTTTTCGTCCAAGCTTCGTGGGTTTCCGCGTTGATTAAGATAATCTCATCGAGGACTTCCATGGCTTCCTCAAAACTCTCTTTGGTGTTTTTGAGAATAAGCTCGGTTGCTTGTACTAGACGCATACGTATAGCACCGGTTGGCTCTGCAGCTTTCCTTGGGCCTTTGAAATATTTCTTGCGGGGTTTGACAGTGACCGGTTCGTTCTCATCACTAACAGGTTCCTCGTCATCGGATTCCTCGACATTAGGTTCCTCGGGCGAAGCTGCCCCCTCATGGGGTTCTTTCTCCGGTGCCCTGCTTCCACCAACCCCCCGAAGCTTTGCAAGATCGCTGTTCCATTTGTGCATATCCTCGTCAAAAGTGCCATATTCGGATTCATCATCGGAAATATCTCCACTAAAAGATAATTAGTAAAGAACTTGGAGGCTAGATTTTGCTGTTTCGACTTACTCTCCAATGGCACCTTCTACCTCTGAATCAATCAATGTTTCTTCGTCCGAAGAATTGTATGATATCTCTCCTCTAGTTCTTACGCGAGATGGTGGACTTCCGGAATGGTGGTTTGCTGGTTGCTCTCTGCTTCCTGCCGAACCTGCGGTGGTATCACTGGGCTGACGAACATTGTCTTTCTCAATTGTTGGTGGGGATTTAGAATGGCGCCTGGGAGTCTCTTCTACCGAATTCTCTCTGCTCCTAGCTCTTTCTACTAAAGTGCTGTTCTGAAATTCGACTCTAGAAGTTGCCAGGGCTGGGTCAAGGTAAGGGTCAAAGTTTGGGTCAAGATTCGGACGTTGCACTACGAAGTCCTCGTTGGATAGATCTGCCGCAGTTTCGGTTCCGGTAACTGCTGAAGCTGCAGTTTTCTTGCCTTTCCTCGGAGTTTTGCGTACTACAAAGTCCTCGTCTGATAGATCCGACTCAGGCTCATACCTTCTAGTGTTTCTTCCAAGCTTTTTGGGAAGCCGTATTACAAAGTCCTCATTCAATAGATCGGCTACAGCTTTACTCCTAGCTGCCGCTAGACTTGGGACATTCCTCGGTACAGAACTCTCCTCTGGAATAGTGGTGGGCTCACGAACTGTTTGTGGTGTGTAGCGATGACCCAGGTCAAAGTTACCAATACTTGGAGTCTGGTTTCGTTGTCTCACTCTGGGAAGCTCCCTACCTGGTGTTCTCGGAATGGACGCCTGCCTGACCTGAGCCGATTCAGGGGAGTTTCCTTTGGGTTGCTCAGTGACAGACCTCCGTTCTGGAGTTCCGAATTGAACGATTTCTTGTCTACCTGACGTGGATGGACTCCAACTCGGCAATCCATAATTTGGGGTAGATAAAGATGGCGCAGGCACGATCGGGGGGTATGTATGATTCCTCCAGCCGTTTTCAACAAAGCTTTGCCCATTTCCATTCCCATTGCCATCCGCATATTCGTATCCTTGCGACATATGTGTACTTTGACCAGAACTCGCTACCGGGGGGTCCCTATATGTTCCATACTGATCGCCTGGATAGTATCCTCCAGACACATGCGAACTTGGACTTGGAATCGCTGGTGGAGTATTATTATACGTTCCAAATTGATCTCGTGATACAGGTAGGATTGGACTTGCAATCGCAGCCGGAGTTGTGTTGTAGCTTCCAAATTGACCATCACTTCCTCGAGACACTTGTGGACTTAGTCTCGGAATGGCTGGTGGGGTATTCTTGTGCGCGCCAAAATGAACTCGAGACAAAGGCGGAGTTGGACTTGGAATCGCCGCTGGAGAACTTCCAAATGGACCATCATTTCCTTGCGATACTTGCGGACTTGGACTTGGAATAGCAGCCGGTTTTTTGTTAGTTCCAAAGTTACCTCGCACAGGTAGAAATGGACTTGGAGTTGCTGCCGGGGTTTTGTTGCTTCCAAACTGACCTCGCACAGGTAGAAATGGAATTGGGACCGCGGCCGAGGGACTTCTAGACGTTCCAAGTTGACCTTCGTCTCTCCGCGATACAGGTAGGATTGGACTTGCAATCCCCGCCGTAGATTTCCTCCGCGTCCCAAATTGATCCCCATACCCCCTCGACACCACTGGGCTAGGTGGATTTGGACTTGGGCTCGCTGCTCCCGATGGGCTCGCTGCCGCAGGTTTCCTATAAGACCCAAATTGATCCCCATACACATTATGATATTGAGGCACCGCAGCTACCGCGAGACCACGATTCGGTGTGAGTGTGCGTTGTGCTTGTATAGGTATCGGGGTTCTCGGAGGAGGTTGAGAAGAATGAAGTAATGGCGGTCTCACGCTTGCGCTCGCAGATTGGGTATGTGGTGTCGATGTCGGTATCGGTGTCGCATTTCCAATCGAGATACGGCGATCCCCAAATTGCTTCTCAATAACCTCATTCGCACTCGCGGTAGCAGCGCGTGCAATCTCGAGGAATTGAGGATCCGTCTTTCCCGTGTCAGGATTCTGGTTGTTTTCGCCCGCTGGGGGGGAAGGTTGAGGTTCGCTCATGTTGGCAGGCAAGGTGTGTTGATAGAGGTCGCATACTCCGGCAATCAAATCTGGTGTTGTAAGGGCTTTGCGCAGTTTATGGGTGTATGGTGATAATGAATTGGGAGTTGAGTTGCAGAGTTGGAGGGCTGGTGTGTCACAGGCGAGGCTGATGTATTTTTCTTCGCCGCCTTGTTCTGCCCCGCATTCACCCAGTGAACCCGCTAAGTCCCTGCAACCTGGAAGGCGCGCTTCACTACACCCATGTCTGTAACTAGCCGCTAGCAGATTAACTTTCACTGTAGACAGGCAAGGGAGTGCATAGTTCAGGTTGTTAATTCTCATTGTTCCAGATAATTAATTCAAACCGTGGAACTCCTAACTATACTAGTACATGCATGGACTGCCTGAGAGTTTTCCTTGGAAAGCCCCAGTCAATTCATAACTTCACCCTTTCACGATAAATCAAACTAATATCACTAACAAAAGTCCCACATCTCAAAGATACCGTCACATTTTCAAAATGAAAAAAGATTAGTTTACATCTTTGCATCCCATAATAAACAGTTCCCCCCACTATCCACCATCTATCTGTCCATCCAAAAAATCCTTCCATTTCTTACAACAAAATGATCTGACCATAGGCCAAATATGAAAGCCAATGAGATGATCTCTCTATGCCCGCTCTGCACGCAGCATCTTCCAAGGCGCTCATTTCTGTACCCAAACCCAGCATTTAATAGTCCTGACATTCATGATGAAAAACAACTTTCTTGCTTCCAGAGCAGCAGTAGATACGACTCCTGACAACCCCGTTGGCGAACTTCACCATATGATATCCCTTTTGAAACCAAAAAATCGTGCGAGACTTAAAACCGCTATGATGATGAACTACGAAAGTTTTCCCTCCGCTTTGGCTTCTGAGAGAATGTTAGCAACGAGCTGATACCCACGTTTTGGAAAACCACTTACCCTTAACTTGCTCAAAAACCTTTAGCATTTTTCGTCTTGCGCCAAGCGCATTGACACCCCGCTCTTCCAATGCCTTGTCGTCAAGCTCCACCAACTCGGTCCAGTTCATATCCTTCAAATTGTCCGTATATTTGTGAAGTCTCAAACTTCTCAACCAACTGGGAATATCCTGAAGAAGACTTGGGTCAGTTGGATCTTCCGGAGGCTTGGAGCTTCCTCTTCGACCGCGTGGTGATCGACCCCTAGACATGTCACCATTGTCTGATATGTAACCCTCGTGACCGTTGAGACCACCAAATTGGCCAATATTGAGCGATCCCATTCCAGTATTGTTCATCAATGGAGAGGTTCCACCGTAAGCCGCAAGGAAACCGTTGTTTTGTGGTGATGAAAATCCCATTTGACCAAAACCACTTCCTTGCATGGGCAAGCCTGGAGAGGCTGGACGTGATCGGTTTCCACCAAGACCGACGTTTTGTTGGTGTGCCTGTAGCGCGAGTACCTGGTCTCTGCTCAATACTTGCCCATGTTCGTTAATCATAACTACATTTGCGCCTGGCATGTTGCTTTGGAGACCCGGAGAAAGAGGACCATTGCCATCATTTGAACGGGCGCGACGATATTTGCGAACATCATCAAGAGCGAAACGGTTGTTGACAGTAGAAAGGGCAGCAAGTTTCATAGCAGTGGCGTTTGCAACCATATCTGCTTGAGTCGTGCTGTTGTTGAAATTCGGAACCATTGGGGTGTTGACCATCGAAGCCCAGTTGCCATTGCTTGCAGTGTATGGAGACAGGGGAGGAATGCTAGCAACTTGGTTTTCAGGTGCGTTGACGGTGGTGTTTTGTAAGTTTTGGCCATTGCCGGAAATACCAGGCGAACGGAGACCTGCAGAAGGAGGTGGCTGGATGAATTGACCCATTGGAGGCTGACCGGAGGATGACTTTGGTCGAGCGTTTTCATTGTTGTTGCGGGAACCCCATGGGGATGGTGGCGGCTGCTGGTTATTGTCCGCCGAATCGGCAGGGCCAGATATGAGCGGTGCTGCAAGGGAATTGCGGTTATCAAAGGCAGCGCTGTTCCGGTTGGACGATGGGGGATTTCCCGTTTGTTGGGTGAACTTGGCTTTCTCGGTTGCAATGGCAGCGGCGGCATCGGGGAACATTGCATTGATGGTAGATGGGTCGAGTCCAGAATGTCTCTTGATACCGGGAGTTCGTGGAGGCTGCGTAAGAGAGTTTCTATTGCCATCCACGTTCAATTTGCCCATGGCATCACTGAGACGGTTTGACATAGGGTCTGCAAGGGAGAGCCAAATTAGCGGGGGGAATCAGCTAGGGAATATATTTCTTTTGTACCTTTATCGAAATTGGCAGGGGAGAGCACGCCAGACATGGGATGGTTCTTTCCCATCTGCTGCAGCACTTGAATAAAGAATCTCTGCTGAACCTGCGTGGTCTGCTGAAGCAGAGCATACAAGGCAGCTGTGCGCTCTGCTTCACTCAGGACACGGAACCATTGCTCGATGGCCGAGAGTTCATCCTTAAAGTCCTGGTCCAAAGTCGCAGCCGCCATCTCTTCCAAAGTCGTCTCATACTGATCAATGCTGGCTATCCACTGCTGTGCCAAAGTATCGGACGTATCATTCTCTCCTCCTCCTTGGGCTTGTTGTTGGGCCTGCTGGGTGCCGTAAAAGTCCGACGAGGGACGAATACGACTCGAGGCCGGCGAAGCGGAAAAGGCTGCCATGTCTGCTGAAGCCCGTAGCTGATGCGAATTCAGCGGACGCGAGGATGGGGGTCGCAGGGAGGAGGTGTTGCTCGACTCGACGGGCGTGCTGTTTCGATTTCCGATGGCAGACATGTTGAGCATGATCGCGTTGAAGGCTGGCTGTGGGAAGCAAAGCTGCGATGGTGGTGAGGAGGAGATAGGAAGACAGACACAAAAAGACTTGATTGAGAGAAGTCTCGGGGATTACGAAAATGTGAAACGGAGCTCCAGATCTGCTTCGTCAAATCTGGCCCAAAGCTTCTGCGCAGCGTCCAAAAAGGATTACCTCGAACTTGGGGCAGTGCGTGGCCCGTGGAACAGGAGCTGGCGTTTCGCAATGGATGCTGATTCCAGGACCACGAGTCCACGACCCGATTAATGCTGCTGTGATGGATGATGGATGTTTTAGGGGTGAAGCGGAGCGGGCCTGCGTAGAATTGTGGGGGGGTGCGGTTTTGGGTGCGTGATATGGTATGGTATGGACCGTATGGTATGGTCTGGTCTGGTACGAGTATTGTCGGGTATGGGTCCGTACGGAGAGACCGTTGCTTCCGAGAATAGAACAATGGGTGGGTTGATGAATCCTGAAAGAGACGGGTCACGGGAGTGAGTGGTGTTTGCCACCACTATTGTAGAGATGGGATTTGGAGGTCGAGGTTAGGTAGACCAGTACGAGTACCTCTGAGAGGCCTCGTGAGAAACAAAGGAGCTCGAGCTCCTCCTGCAGAAGCCGGCTGCTGACAGGAAGTTGAATAGGTAGCGAATACTAGTAGTGTAGGTAGTAGTGTAGCTAGTAGTGAAGGTAGTCGTGTAGGTAGTCGTGTAGGTAGTCGTGTCGGGGCGGCGGGGCGGCCTGTACTGTAGGTACGAGAGCGAGAGCCCCAACGGTCAGCGTGGAAATCAGACGATAGGTATGACCTCGTCCTCGTGCTGCAAATGGCAAGGACAACGTACAGACGTGCAGAAACAAGAGGAGGTGCCGCAAACAGAAACACCAACGGAAAAAGGTAATATTGATGTTATGTTGTGCAGGTGGCCTTCCTTGCGAGACGAGACGTTGAAGAGTTGGGATGAGTAGGTAGGACTCCGTAACAACCTGGAACCTCAGCTCACTCCGGCTGTGGCTTGTTGTTATTCCCACCATTAACAACATTTAAACGCCACACGAGTCAAACTGCCGGTTTCCACCCTCGCAACGCCCAGCGCTAGATACTTTGACATTATTCACAGTCGGATTTCTTCTTTCTCCGCGAAACTTTATTAATAACTCTTGATACAGTCCCAAAACAGGGAACCATCACAACCAAACTAACCAGTAATCATTGAGTTGGAAGAATATTGGATAAGGTAAACCCATATCAGATTGAATTGTTTAGATAGAACATGGAATGAGCATCTCTTGGCCGGCTTGACAATCACATCAACGGTACCATCAGATGGGATTAGCCCTCTAAATCACCGTCTGTCGTATTTCCAAACTGGACATATGTTTGCAATCTGTCCAACCCCTGTCAATCACCCTACTTGGCTCAAGTCAGCCTCAAACTCCCCAATATATTTCCCAAATGTGACCCCAATCTTCATGCAGAATTGACCTCATAGAGCATGGAGGAAATCTGTTTGGTAATGAAGAGGTCTAGATTGATCTTGGCACGAAAGAAAAAATCCTTCAACAGATGAGCATGGAAAGGCTCGTAATGCTGTACACACTAATGCCGTCTTTTTGGTTTGGTTATCATATACTTCACATGGGGGTGGAGATCAAGTCTAAAACTCGCCCAGACTTGACATCCGAATTATCGAGAAATGGGTGACGAGGTTTTCGATTTTGCTCGTGTTGATTCTGTTCTGACCTGAACTATCGCCCGCTCTGAGCGCCCTGATTTGTGCGAATGTCGATAATTCCATCAACCGCTGAAAAGACGCAACCTTGCCCACGCAGCTACCGCACCCCAATCCCAAAGGAAAAAAAGTTCATCGTAGTCTTCATGCCGTCTCCCGCTTGCCATCCTTCAACTCCTTCTATTCAAGAGTCAGTATTCGCCCTTGTAACCCCACCCTCACCATCGAGGGATTCGCATGCGACCTACCAAGGCCTTCATTGTTCCATGTAGCGCGTGTCTGTGGTTTCTGCGGAACTTTGGGTCGGTGCCGTTCAAAGAAGGGTATCTTGAGGTCTTTGGCTTCTTGATACTGCACATCAGAAATACGTCAGTCAGCCTCCGCCATTCAAATCAATCATCGCCATTCCATTTGCATCCATCCCCGTTGTGAAATCGAAGGTCGCGCGCGTGGAGGAGGGGTGGAGGTGAATTTACCCATTTCGGTGGGCCTTCTTAGACTGATTGTGTTGGGACGAGTTCTTGGATTCTGAGAGAGGCAGGTGTCAGTACTGGCCATTCGATAGAGAGAGAGAGATCTCGCGCGTTACTTACTCGCCATTTTGTCGGTCGGGAGATCGAGTTTGTGATGTCGGGTTATGATCTTGAACTGGCCCTTGAACTTGGGGATTTTCTAAAGTCATTGTGCGGGTAGCGAATTCGGCTGATTGGCCCGCGTGACCGGTAGAAGTGGAGACTTTATCAGCACGTGATGAGCCCGGTCCAAACCCCGCCAGAGTTGTCGTACGACCTACCTAGGTACCACTCTGATCTGTTAAAGTGTTGACCGGAGAATCGCGATGTTGGAAACGATCCATCAACCACAAGCTCATCATCCCCTCTCGACAACTGATTTCCGACGACCTGTGTGCCTTCCATCTCTTCCATCTCAGCCCCCAATCTTCCCTCCCGCTTCCTCTCCCTCTTCGCTTTGTTCTGCCTCTTCCTCTTCTCCGCCCTACGAGTACAAGTAGTAGATGGACCAGTAGACATTTCCGTCTTCTCATCCTGGACATTGGCTTCCTCCCTAGCGTCTCTAGCAGCCGCAGCTCTCATCTTCTTTATACTCCTCGGCGCTGCCAATTCCTTCTTCTCTTTTTCCAAATTGAACTCCTCACCCATAATCGCGGCTTTCAGTTCTCGTCGCATCAGAAGCCTCTCCTGTCTCTCGGAAACGACTTCGGGGGAAGGTGCATTTGACCGTGCGAGCTTTTTTCGTGCTTGTTGCTCCCTGACGGCTTCCGCCTTCGCGATCCCCTCCTCTCTGCTGGTCATCGTGAGAAGCGTATTGAAGAGCAAAGTATGAATAAATGGAAGGACCGAAGTTGACGGTCGAACAGACGCGGCGATGAGTTGTTGTACTCTCGCCCAATAGCACCGCGACGTCACAATTGCTATTCACTGCAGGACCATGGAATCAACAGTGGCAATGAAACTCTGACCACCGCGCTTCACTAGCAACTCACTTATGCTTAACCACTATCCCGGTCGTAGAGTAAGTTCACATGAGTGGCGGTGTCGTGGAAGTGAGCCTGTCGAAATAGTGATGTTTGGGGGGGAGATGTAGGTCATTGTGAATTGAAGTATCTTGGAGGGGCTGGGATAAGGAGAGTTATGGGTGGAACACATCATTAGTGTTGTCGTCCTAAGTCTTCTGGGGCGAACGGTTCAAGCTAATCAAGCTTCTGAGTTACCTATACAATATGCGTTGAGATATTGACAACTGAGCAGATCACAGGAAGACTGGAGTGAAACCATTTTTCCAGCTTCAAAATTCGAACGAACATGACTAAATTTATATGTACTCATAACATAAAATAGATCCATATATTTACAAAACTCCACGCCACTCTATCAAATACCCAAACGAGAGAGAAAACGGATTTAAACAGTCATCTAACAATTTCTACCATCTACTTCGTTACCAAAGGGAGAGCTTGTTTCGCTGCTGACGAAGCAAGATCTGCTGCCTTTTGAAGTTGCTCTGATCGGAGCTTTCTAAGGTATCTAAAGAGGAGAACAAACATGATTTCCATCCTGTTTTAAATTAGCATCTTCTAAACCTTCTTGTTGGGCAGGGATGGTATTACCTTTCTTTCGTCATCATGAGGAGCCCTTGTACTAAAAGACCCTTTGTGATTTGAGGTCCGATGCCTTTGAATAGTCCAAATAATCCTTCGTTTTGAATGATAAATTGCATTACCTCAAGGAAACTCTTAAATGGCTTTCCTCCTCGGGATGGAGGTGGTTTTGATTGAAGACCAACTTTTGCGACGATTAATGGCTGGGTTGCGATTGTAGCAAGGGATTTGGACATTGCTCCGAGTACTTTATAAGATCAGTAAAGATTCGAGACTTTTGTACAGAAGAGAAACTTACAGAATGCCTCCCAAGGTCTGAGGTTAAGTTTTCCTGGGAAAATGACCTCTCGTAACCTTTGATAAGCACCATATGTAATGGCGGGGTTAACAACCAATACCAAACTGGCCTTCAACCCTCTCCAAAGCCCGGTCCAGCCATCCTCACTATGAATAACCTCCTTAGCAGTATCCACCATCCCCTTTCTCTCCCCCTTCGACTGCGTCTGTTGTCTCGTAGTGACCACAGCAACAGGAATCGTAAAGATCTGAGCCACAGCTCCCGCAGCCGCACCAAGAGCCAACTCAATAGCGGTACTTGGTGGGGTCTTGACCTTCCTTTGTGCAATATAGACAGTTCGAACGACCGAGTACCAATAAAAGTATGCAAAATTTGTAGATGCTACCCCGATAAGCGCCCCATGTATGCCATTATACAATCCTAGAATGCCATCATCGTCGACTATTTTTGTTATTGCGTGCCATGTTGAGGTGTAGTGGACTGGTTCGACACCCGTTGGTGCGGGGTCTGTTTCTTTCCTCTTGACTTGGACTTGGAGGCGTGTTTTGACTCTGCGGAAAGCGTACGCAGGTTAGCATTCAAGTATAAAATTGTAAAAGTAATCAAGAAGCGAAATTCAGTCGGGAGGGGAAACGGAGATGCTCACATGTCAAGAGGATACACCAGAGCATTTGCAATGACAGCTCCCGTAGCTCCAGCAACAGCCAACCCCCAAGGAGGAATCACGGCTTCCTTCGATTGTCCTGCCATGTTGTGCTGAGGTCTATTCTCAGATTGGAAGCTGTTTGGTGGATGGAGGGGACGTTTACGGTCTCTATGGCAAAATGACGGCAGCCGAGGCTATTGCCGGATAGGAAGATATGGATCCTGGATGAAGTCCAATTCGTGATGGGAGAAGTTTTAACGATACTGGGAAAGAAGAGCAAAGGCAATTTGAATAATAAAAAAAGAATTTAAGGAAGAGAAATAGAGATTGAAAAGAATGCTTCTCCCTCCTTCACTTCCACGGTCCGAAGGTGAAAAGAGAGCAAGAGCCTCGGTTTACGGACGAAGGTGGTGGGACCCACGTGCCACGCTGCTCCCGGCCGCGATTGAGCGATTGAAGCCCGAGTGCCAAGATATTTCGAGTGCTGCTGTGTTCCAGACTCGTAACGACAACACCAAATTTCTCGATATCAAGATTTCATTTCTGCGTCTGGTCAGAATCGAGGATACATGCATACACGAAAGAAAAGTTGCAGCGATGGAGGCTGATGCTCAGGTATATCCTCCATCCCTCTACCAATGAACCCTGCTCACGAGTCTCAGGCGGCCGAGTTGAAAGTGGACAAGTCGCTCACCAAAGAAGATGCATTCAGGAATGCTATTCGCGCGGCCGAGTTGTACATGAAAGTCACCAAACTCGCAAGCAGCGAGAGCGAAAAGGCAAGACTTCGCAGCAAGTGCAGGCAAATCCTCTCCAGAGCAGAGGAGATTAAGCAGTTAACAGAATGGACGCCAACCCCGTCCCAATCATCCATGCTGGAAGCTCCCGTCTCGGGAAGAGAGATATCGAAGCGTGAGGAGATCATTTTACTCGAAGGTTCAAAGCTGCATGGATTCATATTCCCACCCTGGAAGTCTGATCCCGATGATTCAGTGTTTAAAGAACCTTTCAATGGAAAGTCCATATACACGTAGAGTTTCCCCAAATCCTGTAGCCAGATTACGTTCTGATTCCAACAGTGATCCAGTAGATTTAAAGCTCTCCGACTGTCAGATAGAGATATTTGGTGGTTGGAAAAGACCAGAGGAATACCTACACCAGCCTCAAGATGGTCAAACTTTTCATCCTGAAATTGACGAAACTCTCATGGGGTCTATTGAGAGGATTGACCTGGTACAAGATATCACCACAGATTGTTCTGTTGTTGCTAGTCTCTGTGCTGGAACGGCCAGAGCACTCAAAGGTCATGGTCAGGTGTGCCATTCTCTATCCAAATTGACTTAAAAATGGCTTTATCCAACTAAATGTGAATAGTTACTTTCTTCAATGATATATCCTTTTGACAAATCAAAGGGTCGGCCTCGCGTTTCCGGAAATGGAAAATATCTCTTTCGTCTAAATTTCAACGGATGCTCGAGAAAGGTTACGATTGATGATCGTCTCCCTTCCTCAAACACAGATCGCTGTTTACATGTCCTTGACCGTAATAACCCTCGTTTATTATGGCCCGCATTACTGGAAAAAGCGTACTTAAAAGTTCGAGGCGGATACGATTTCCCAGGTTCCAATTCCGGCACAGATCTATGGGTATTGACAGGATGGATACCAGAACAAGTATTTCTTGAGAGGTGAGTAACAATTCGATGATGGGATCTTTCTCTGATCATCCAACTCAGCGAAGATTTACAACCCGAAACTCTCTGGAATCGTATCCTCAACTCTTTCGGTTTTGGAGACGTCATGATAACCCTAGGTACCGGCAGACTGAGTCGCAAAGAGGAAAGGGAACTTGGTCTAGCTGGTGAACATGATTACGCTATACTCGATATGAAAGAAGTCGGCGAACAGCGATTGCTACTTGTTAAAAATCCTTGGTGCGACGGTATGGTTTGGAAAGGAAATCTTTACGTTCCCGAAACCAAACCATCAGCGCAAGGTTGGACTCAAGATCTCAAAAATGCACTTCCTACGACTGCAACATCACCAGGAACATTTTGGATGAGCTTGGACGATGTTGTACAACATTTCGAATCGCTTTATCTCAATTGGAACCCCGGTTTGTTCAAATATCGGCAAGACCACCACTTTTCTTGGGTAATTTCACCCGATGGAAACCCCGGTTCGTTTAGTCACAATCCACAATACTCCATCAAATCCCCCAAAGAAGGAACGGTCTGGGTGCTGCTCAGCCGTCATTTTGCAACTTCCGAGCATGACATAGCTCTGAATACAACACCCATTTCTGGGACGTCTAATGCCTTGGGGTTCATCAGCATTTACGTGTTCTCGGAAACAGATGGCAAACGTGTCTACTTATCAGACGATGCCCTTCATCGTGGTGCATACGTCGATTCTCCTCAAACGCTCGCACGGCTTGAGGTTGATCCATTAACGATTTATACTGTTGTCTGCACACAACATGGTCTCCCTCTTCCGAAATACTCCTTTACTCTATCCTGCTTCTCTCGAAGCCCCCTTGAAATTTCTTCTGCCGTCGACAGCCTACCTCATTTTACCACTCACGCAGGTTCTTGGACCTCACGTACTGCAGGCGGAAACGCAAGTGCTGCGACCTATCCCTTGAACCCGCAATTCAGCATTGCCATCCCGACACCCACCCCTTTAACACTCATCCTCGAAACCAGCGACCCAGAACTCGCTGTCCACGTCAAAATAGTCTACTCCTCAGGCTCTCGCGTAACCTCAATAACAGGAAAAGACATCCTCGTCTCCTCCGGCGAGTACCGTCGAGGATGTGCCCTCGCCTCCCTCCCCCTCGCCGAGGAGGGAAAATACACCATCGTATGCTCAACCTTCGAAGCCGGGCAAACAGGAAAATTCACCCTACGAGTCGGCTCCAGCACACCCTGTACCGTCCTCCCCATACCCGCCGAAACAGCAGGTCGTCTCTCCACTCGTCTACCAATCTTGACATTCCAAGATCACACCGATCGTCTCCTGGCGCCCTTAACAGTCAATCGCCTCACAAAGGTTCTGCTCGTCGCCAGATCCACTACGCCTTCTTACGCCCAGAAGATGAATCCTTCTCGTCCTCTGCTTAAGATTTCGTTTGAGAGGGGGCAGGGACCGAATAAGAGGATTTTGGATGTGAGTAATAATGATGATTTTAGTGATGCGCCGATGGGGATACGCAGTCGAGATTTGGATGTTAGTCCTGAAATGTGTGAGAGGGATAGAGGGGGGCTTTGGATTGTGGTTGAGAGACTTGGGGGCAGGAATGGGGTTGATGATGTGGAGGTGGAAGTTTTGAGTGATGGTGCTGTTGGGGTTGGACTTTGGGGAGTGGGTGATGGATGAGTTGATCCTCTTTAGGGGCGGGTGCGGAGTTGGTTGTTTGGTTGTAGATAGTTTTGTTGAATCGAAAGTTTTTGATTTTCCACTGTTCCTATCTTTGGCTCTGATTTCTCTGCATCTCTAAAAAGGTTGGTTTTCGTTTTTTTGACGAGGTACCTAAAATTTTGGAGGATGATAGGTACTTTGTGACATATCTTTCCCACCATCAGCTGATGCTCGCCATATGGTCTGGGGAGAGCATGTGATCTTGCAGTAAGCCATAATCAAGTTTGAGGGCCAAAAGGTGGTGTTGCGAGGAAGCTAGTAATTGTCGAGGAACCCACAAGTCATCAACAAGTAATCCATGAGTAACCACAGGTAAGCCACGAGTGAGCTGCGAGTGAGCCACGAGTAACCCATGAGTAAGCCAGACAAAGTTTGGTGCCAAAAATCTTGCGAGTAAGCCAATAAACAATGAGTAAGCTAGGTATTAGGTTTGGGAGCCAAGATAAAAGTTGTAAGTAAGCTATCAAGTGACGAGTAAACCATCGTGGTGTAAGCCAACAGCCAGTTTGGGGGCCAAAACGAAGTCACGAGTATGGAGTTTCTTCCCTCCTTGAGTGATTTTACGAGAGAATTGAACCGACAAGCTTCCCACAGAAACCACCCAGGCGCCAGAGGACTTTCGACTAAACGCTATTCGATTTCCTCCGCAGCGCCCTCGAACCTAGCCAAGCCAAAAGTCCATAACACATACATACTCTTGTGCCCGTTTCTTTTGGTAATGCCCTGAAGTGGACGACGACCTCCATGGGAGTTTGTAATTGCTCTGTTCTGGTTATGGAATATGCTTTCGGTGCTTTAGAATTGACACTTGTAATGCCTAGACGGTTCTCAAAGACTGAAATAAGCTAACTCCCATTTCAGGTTGTTCTGGGATTTAACATTTGTTGCACAGTTCTCTAGGTAGCACAGGAATACCAAAGGTGCCTTGGTCACTCATCCCTCACCTCCATGTTTGCACAAAAGTGTTTCCAGGTATCCTCTCCCCAGGTAGCAGGTAGCACAGGATTAGCAAAAGTGATATGAGTTAGTCTAGTGGGATATTATTCCGGTTGCTCTTCAAATAAGCGAAGTTCACCAAAAAGGCTCTTCGTATAAAGCTTTGCTATAAAAGGAGGGATCATGATAGCCTATACCTGAAGTATGCTCTTGAGGGCTACATTAGACCTAGTACAAAGGATGTTCTCGTTCCCCAACCCCGCATCCTTACAACTCATCTCTTTCGAAACCTCCAGCATCCTCCTCATCCTCCCTCTCCATTAGATCTAATATACTTTGGACTTCTGACAGCTCTTTCTAGCCTTGAGTCCCGCCTCACGAGGCCACCCCGGTCTTTCATGAACTAAAATTCTTCGCATCATAAGCAACAATCTACTCGAAAACTCAGCCAAGTCACACCATTACCTTCTGGCTCTTTTCTTATACCCCAATTCTACGGCTCCCATTCCTCTTTAAAACTGGTCTCGCAACCGCCCCCCAAACTACAGTCAGTTGCAAGTTAAGCTTCCCTTTTGACGATATTTTGTAAACCGTGCGTTTTCAGAAGAAAAAATTCTCTTCTATCTATTTAAAAAACAGAAAACTAAAGTACTCTTTAAGATATAAGACCTAGCTAGAAAGAACCACTTTATCTTCTTATACCTCCTCTCTATTTATTACTAATAATACTTAATTATTTAAAACCCCCCTTTTCGTAAGAAATATTTTCATACCCCTATAATTCTATCAAGACCCTATAAAAATTTAGACATATAGCTAAGTGTCTGTTTTCTTTCTAAAAGGTTTATAGAGTAAGAAATGGGGTATAGAGCTCTTATTCTCTATTCTTAAGGATCTAATAACATACGTTGTTATTAAGTAAAGAGGGAAAGAGTGTCTAGGTAAAAAGTTTTTTTTCTAAAAACGCACGGTTTATAAAATATTGTCAAAAGGGAAGCTTAACTTGCAACTGACTGTACTCCCAATCGGCGGATCCAATATCAACATGCAAAACGCTAACCACCCCCCTCGTCATCAGGGCAAAAGTTCTCGACGTATTATGAAAATATATCAATCTCATGACTATCTTTGTTTCCCAGGAGACAGCGACGGGAATTGTTTTCGAAAAAGAACGTGAAATTATCTCCACAGGGTCGATAATTGAAAAAAGGCATGTAATTTTCGCAGGGCCAAATCTGCTGAGGGGTTGTCAGAGGCATTGGATGGTTGAGATGTACGAAGTGGGAGGGAAAGAGTATGGAATGTACCCAGATTGTGACTTTCTCGTGACGATGGGCGACGATGGGCGACGATGGGCGACGATAGGACAGGCCGACGGAGTAGAAGAGTGCGTTGTTCGCTTGCCCTGGTTGCTTCCATTCAGGTTTCACGTTCTCCAAGAACCACTAATTCTCCCAAGTTAGCCCGGTAATTTCTTTTCTCCCTCTGGAAACACAAGGCTCTACCAATAATCTACGTGCTGTATTTAGGAACACGATCACAATGTATAACACTCGTAGGAGTGACAGCGACCAGCCTCAAAATCAAAACAACAACAAAGAATCTCATATTTCAAAGTATTGAACTACTTGGGTATCAAATTGAAATTAGCTGTCTGAGGTTCGACTCCAGTGTTTAACGTCTAAGGGATTGTGAGAGTTCTAAAATCATGAGGGGAAATGGGGTGTGGGCGCCCAACATGTGTCGCTTATTTCTACCAACATGTGACAATGATAATAGACTCTCTATATCTAGGGAGAGACGAAAGCCAGAACTGGGCTATAAACTTGGACAACTAAGTGAAACCATCCCACAAGTTCAGCTAGATTGAACACAAGGCACTTATCAAAGTTTAATCTCAAGACAATGAAGTATCGCCTTATGATTTGAAACTAGATGTCCATTGGCTGAGGCTTGTTTATGCGAGTCTCCTCTCAAGCGAACTTAGGACGTTAAGGTGTATCAGTACTATTGGCCTCTCATAACCTGACTCCATCGGGCACCTAGTAAGGAGCCAGACTTGCAGGGTTTGGGGTTTCGGCACGTGGAGGGTGTCTGTGAAGCTCATTAGGTGAGGACCGAACCTAATATAAGCATTTCACCCACAATTTATCACAACATACGAAGCCACATGATGAGAAATATGAATGTTGGTTTTTTGTATCGCTCCCCTTCACACAAGCCCATCTACATCAGCTCCTCGCTCAAAAGTGCTGCACATAACCACCTCCAACCAACGCTATCAAAAGGGCCATGTAATACCACCCAGATATCGTCATCAAATTCTCATGAACTTCATATCGATCCTCGCAGGCTATGTGAGTGGTATGAAGAATAATAGTAACGCAAAAGAGCAACTGAGCAGCAAAAGTCAGATGGGTATCATAGAAAAATAGCCCCGAAACGCCACGAGCAAATGCAACTCTCCTCTGTGTTCCCAGATGCTTCGAAAACAAATGAAAGAAAAAGAAACAAAGGAAAAATCCGTCGTCCCCAGCAAATGGAAAGTTCATCTCTAGTGTTTTGGTCGCCGGGATGATTTAGGCGAGTCGATTTTGCTGTGCGAACTGGAAGGAGTTCTAGATGACTGCGATGAAGAATTTCTGTCGATTGAACCAGAGGGTGTTCTTTTGGCAGATTGAGATGCAGTTCTATCGTGTGAGCTAGATGGTGTTTTCTTGGCCGACTGTGACGAAAATCCAGTTCGGTGTTGAGAGGGGGGGCGAGACGTTTGACTTGGAGACGAACGTGGTGGAGCTGAACTGTTAAGGGTTCCACCCTTTAACGCCAATTGATCCGTTGCCCAAATTGGTAAGCTAGAGGACGATGGATTGTTATAACGACGCACGTCATTTTGTGTACGTTTCTTTTGGTTCATTGACGGTACACGAGAATGCTTGTGGTTCTGGTTGGCTCCAGTCACCGGATTTCTCAACGACGGGCCTGGTCTCTTGCTCATTGCAGCGTACATCGGAGTCTAAATGTAATATTAGTGAGTGATAGAAGGGTTAAAATATTTTTTGTTTGATGTAGATGATGGCATTTCGGAGAGGTGAGGCGGAAGCGCTCGCACTTGGACTAGGAGTATCAATCCGAGGAGGCGTCGACTGAGAGGGGGTGGGAGAAGTATTGTCTTGATCTGAGATGGGGTCTCCAGCAAACACAGGAGGCGTTGTCTCATCATTTGATTCATTTCGTAGGATAGCATCGCCAATTCTATTGTTGTGACCTTGAGAAAAAGTCCCAGAAAAGGCGAGCAGTGCTTTCCTACTGTCGACATCACTCGAGCTTCTGGTACGAGGATTAACCCGAGGGAGGTTCTTAGGCTCCATTGATCGGGATCGAACACTTGTCGATTTCTGACCCTGTGATACAATATCCGCATCGCTTGACGGCTGAGATTTGTCTTCAGGAGGCGCAATTCTGAACTTTGGAAAATGTGGCACAATGCATACGTTTTTGATGTCCTCCTGACTCGCTCTGGGCTTTTCCTTATCTCCATGTGTCATGCTTCTAGAACTCGGCGTTTGAGTTGACGACGTGTGCAGCGATGATGTTGACTCTGGTGTTTCGGAACGAACGGGTTGGGTATTTAAACCAAGGATTGGAGAACGACCGCGTGACTTGGTTAGTGTTCCCTTTGAAGTGGGGTTTCTTGTTGGGGTATGTGCCAATTCGTCTGATGACGGACTTTCGGCTCGCTGAGTTGCGTTAGTACGAACAGCATCTTCAGTATCTGTTGGCAGTGGCGACGGAGATCTGTAAGGAGAACTATGCTGCTCCTTTTGTGGTGGCACTATACGAGTCTCCTTTTTCCCGGAGCCTTTTGGAATTGTGGGTTGCGAAGCTACTTCGGAATTCATTCGGGGAACTGCTGGAGTACTCTGAGCCACTTCGAGATTTGCAAAACCGCGAGGTAGAATAGGTTCCCCAGAACCAGCCGCCTTGGCTGATGTTTGTGCCATCGGTGGTTTGACATGGGTAGATGGTGACGGTCGTGGAGATTGCTGAGGTTGAGCCTGGACTTGAGCTTGAGGTCCCTGCCGCCTCTGCGCGGTTGGTTGGCTAGTTTGCACTCTAGGTGGCGACCGTCTAGGTTCTCGAGATTGAGCCCGGGCTTCAGCGCGGGGGACGGCAGGTGGTGGAGTGGCTACTGGAGCTTGTGTGGGTGATCGATTGGCCTCCATGTCGGGCGGTGTTTGACGACGTCGAGCTTGGGGCGGCGGCGGCTGTATGGATTTTTGATTGAGATGTAAATTAGACGGTGATGGGCGAGGACCAGCTTGGGAAATTGCTCTGACGGGCATTGGGTTGAGCTTTAAACCGACCCGTGGTGCGCGAGAACGAGCTTGAGGAACGGCAGGTGGCTGGATAGGTGTTTTATTGGTCTTTGGATTAGGCGGAGGTTGGTGAAGACGAGCTTGAGAAGCTGCAGGTGGCTGGATAGGTGTCTGACTGTTCTGTAGGTTAGATGGGGGTTGGTGAGGACGAGCTTGTGAAACTGAAGATGGCTGGACAGGTGCTTGAATGGACCGCGCCAGTCGAGCCTGCTTTGCATGCCATGCTTGTGGGTCAAATCTCTTGAGCTGCTCATCACTGAGCATTTGCTTCACCTCGTTCTCTTCCTCTGCGGTCAACTTATCTTGATCGTCGAGTTCAAATGTATCTGTTTTCACGATGGAACGGACGAGACCAGCTGTATTTTCGGATGTCAAGACTCTATCCAGAACCTTAGGATCCATGCCCCGAAACCCAGAAAGATCCTCCTGATATAATGTTAGTTGAATCCTTCGGTAGCGGGTTCATCTCAACGATTGAAGACTGCAAAGAAGAAAAGACTTACCTGTGGAACCTCTCGTGGTTCAAAGAGGAAATCGCCAACCTTTTTACTCGCATATGCTAGCGGGGTTTTCTTGTCGATGACCCGTGAGGCAAGTTGTGTTTTGAAAATAGTCTTGTTGTGAACTGTATCCTCAAAAGTTCCACCAACAATGAATCGGTAGACAAAGGTTTCCTTGAGTTGGCCAATCCGATAAGCGCGACCTACAGCCTGTTCCTCCTGTATTGGGTTGAATTTAAAGTCGAAAATCACGACACGATTAGCCCCTGGTAAGTTTAGTCCTAGACCACCTGCAGAAGTAGATATTAGGTAGAGTTCGGTATTGTCCGTATTGAACTCTTTTGCAGAAGCTTGTCGTTGTGCCATCTTGGACTTCCCGTCCAGACGTTTGTATACTCTACCCTGATTTCTGCAAATTTGCTCCAGGAAGTCCAGAGTAATTATCGATTGCGAGAATACGAGGACCTTGTCATTAGCAGCTTTAGAAGCGTCAAGAATTTCGCAAAGAATCCTTGTCTTGTTCGATAATTCAATTGCGTTGATATCAGTCACGTCGCTCTGAAACAGATTCATTTCGTCGTCAATGAGCTGTTGAGAGGCTCCAATTTTCCATAGATCGGCTAATTGCAGCATGGTTAGCCTTGGGACAGTTGTGAGTAAGAGAGAGACCTTAGAAGAAATATACAAACCATTATCGGCGTCGCGTAGCTCATCCTCAACTTCGGTAGCTTCATGGGAGCTTGGCAAGTCATTTGTAGAAACAAGCTCTTTTTTGGCGTCCTCTTTTCTTTCGTTGAGCTTTGTTTTAAAGCATGCAGGGTGATTGCATAAAAGTGTGAGAACAGCTAACCAGTGCCATACAGTAGTCTGGGTAATATCTCCATCTTTCGTTCGGGCGTGGCCTGACTGCGATATCATCGACTTGACATAAATGGAATATGCCTTGCTTTGCAAATCGGATGGAGGAAATATGATTACAAACTCCTTCTTAGGAGGCAAGCTATCTCGGAGAACGCTCATTTCTTTTCTGTGGACTTTTGGAGCGATATCCTCCTTCAAAACACCAAGCATTTTCAAACTTCTTCGACGTTCAGATGAAGAGCTATCTTTCCAAAGGCCGTCTTGAATAGGGGTAACGTACTTTTGTCGAAATTCTTTGAGAGGGCCCAAGTAGTTGGGGCTTATGAATTCTATCATGGCATGATACTCTTCGATACTGTTCGCCAAAGGGCTGCCAGTAAGAGCAATCCGACTTTTCGACGCGAATTGAACAGCTGCCATGTTTAATTTGGACTTCTCGTTTTTCAGTTTGTGGGCCTCATCTGCGATGATTATGTTCGGGAAATTCAAAATCTGTTCGGAAAGTCGAGTAGCTTCCACTGAAGGCGAGGCAGCCTCCCCTTTTCCAATGAAGCTGCGGAACATTTCGTAGCCCATAATTAAAACCCCACCATTCTGGTGCCAATCGTCGATTTCCAGTTCACGATGAGCCGCAGGAAGACTGCTGCTGATCTTGACCAGTCGACCAAGGAGGCCTTCCGGAGCCCAAAGGAGGAACTCATCGAACCAATTGTCGATCAGCGTTGGAGGACAGAGTACAAGAGTTTGTGAATCTCGAAGTCTCTCAGGAATTTGGGAGACGACGGTAGGGTCATTGGATGCCGAGGCTTCAGCAATCGCGACTAGAAGAGTGATACTACATCAATTAGCTTTGTTCAAAATTTGTATAGAATGGTCAGAAGCTCTTACACCTGCATTGTCTTCCCAAGACCCATCGTGTGAGCGAGAAGACACCCTTGCATGGAATTCTCATCTCCAACGACTTGATTGAACATGAACCTCACGCCTTCGATTTGATGCTTTTTGATAAGAGAGGCGATATTAGGGTGCACATATATGAAACCTTGTTCCTCGGTCTTTGCGTCATCTAGAACATGAAGAGTTATTTTCGAATCAATACAGATTGCCCGAACCTCCATCCATTGACTTACTGATGATTATTTTACCACTCGCTTCATCTCCTGCTTGGCCTGTCGCAGCGAGTTTAGCCTGTAGCTCTGCACGACGGGTGGCCTGCTCCGCGAGTCTTTGACGGTCCTGTTCTCGCTTCTTACGAGCACCTTCGTCCTCGATCAGCTTCTTCTTCTTTTTGGTCGGAGACTCGTCGGCTGTCTTCTCATCATCCTCGCTTGTCCTGTGAAGGTTAGTATGAGGCAATGTAAGTGGGAGGTTATAACGTACGCGGCAAGAGGCTCTGGTCGACGACGTCTCACGGCAGAACGTGGTTCACCATCTTCGTCATCAACATCTTCTACTTCTGCCTCGCGATATTCTTCGTGGTCGTGATTGTGCATCCTCTTTCTCTTGTTGGTGGATTTGGGAGCTAAGAGTATTTGTTTTCCGTCTAATAAGGACGTCAGGACTTCGTGGCAAAGCATGCAGAATGGCTCAAGGTGGTCTGGTCTATTGTTTCGAAGCTTTTCGACAGAGATATCTGAGAAGGAGTCCGAATAGGGATGGTGTTTGCCGTCGAGGTAAATTTCGAAAAGCCACATGACAGTCCGGATCTCGTGTTTGCCAACAAAAGCAAAAACACCTCTTCTACTCTTTTCCAACGAATCGATGACTCGAGACATTAAAGTCCAAACTTCATTCACTGGTGTGCCTGAAATAATTCTATACAGGCGGTCGCATCGTTCCTCATGCATATGCTGAAATATTGTTTTCAATAGGACTTCGATCCCCTTGCCTTCCAATTCGTCAAATTCGGCCTGCGTAATTGCATTCAAGTCGGCGTACGGTCTTAAAGGACTTGGGCTTGATGGCCCAGTATCCTCATCGGAAATCTTGATCGGACTACCGTGGTTTCTGCCCTTTTCTGGTGTAACAAGGTCGATGAACTTGTGTTTTCCGCCCTCGTCAGACGAAGTCAATGTAGACAAATCAATGAAATTTTTATGCGGTGCCGATGGGGTTTTTATGATGGGAGAAGGATCCTTTTTCAAGGGCTTCGCAGGCGTTGTCCGGGGGTTTCGTGCACCTTCAGGACTGTGGTTTGCTGAAGGGGAGATAAAAAGACGTGCAGATCCTCCTGGGCTCTTCGGGGTAACCTTCAGTACGATCTTCCTTGTCGACGAGGCTGGTGGGGCTGATGAGGATGGTGAGACTGGCAAAACTTCAGAAATACTATCACCAGATGATACCGATTCATCATCACTTCCTTCGCCATCTGCGAGATTAAGCTCATGCTCCGACTCTTGTTCAGTTTCGGGATCTTCTTCGATAAAGCTTCTCAAATCATCGTCTGAGCTTGAACCCTCTGATTCGCTAAGCAAGTCCTCCCCTTCCATTCCATCATTTTGCTTTAGCAACGTCTCGGGCGATTTTGATAAACGTAGCGAGACAAGTGGTTTCGGCTTATCGGGAGATTGTTTGGCTTTGAGAAGTTTGATTGTCCATTGCATCTCTTCACGAGTGTGCACATTCACCTCCATGATACTCATTTGACTTAGTACTTGTCTTTTGCTGGTGTAATAATTCTTGAGGATTTTGTGCCGCATGTCATCGATCCGGCGAAGAGAGTCATCAAGTTTGGATTGTGCAGCCAATACATCTCTTTTCTTCGAATCTTGGTGACGAGACTTTTGCCACATGCTGAAACCCTTGCGTTCCAATTTGGGTAGTTTTTTCTCCTTCCACATAAGTGCAAGCTCCGAAATGCCTTCATCGATAGTTGCATTGATTTCGTCAACACCAAGGGCAGGTCTATTTGACTCTTTCAATGGTCTCTCCAACTTTTCACCTCGTTCTGCCTCCATTTCTCGCCAGGTTTGCTCATCCAATTCATTTTCGGAATCGGATTCCCCAAATAGAGGTAGAACTTCATCCCCGCCTTCCAAGTAATTGTATTTCTCCAAGCAGGACGGATCGAAGTCGTGAGACCCAATGCCACTCAACATGTCAGGGCCAGGGGGGTTGAAATTCACAGATCTCTCTGCACCAAGAGTCTTCCCGAGGGCTAGAGGAGTATTAGCAACTTCTAGCCACGAGGATGAAATATCTTCGCGGCTAGCTACATAACTGCCCTCGAAGTTTGGTTGAAACAAAGTAAAAGGTTGCTTCTCAAATTTGGATTTGAAATTCATAGAATATGGGATGACTGCAGCAAATTCTTTTCCCTCCCGAGTAAAGTAACGAGGTTCAGAACGAAGGAAAGTTTTCATAGCACGGTTAACATAGCGCCGGCGTCCAGTAGGAAGAGCCTTGTGGGCAATGGAAAATCCTTCTGCAAAATCGCCACAGGCTGGAAGCACCTCTCCGACAGCAGTGCCGGCATAGAAGAGATCATCGAGAGGCAACTTTTGCTTTCCAAGATAACCTGCAGAATTGTTCGCGGCATTGACAATGCTTCGACCCTCCAGAGGGGTTTGCGTGGATGAAGGCAGTTGCTTAACTTCGAGGATAGGATCTACTTGGCTGTTGCTGTTGGCCCTGGGGACCTCTGGGCGGGCTTCATTGATTGGGACCAGGCGCTTCCTACCAGCGCTGTCCACAAAGACTTGGCCTGGAATGGGTGCCTCTTCAACGACCGGCGGCGGGGTATGAGCAATGCCTTCGGCGGCCTCCGCAACATTATTTTGGTGCGAATTTGGATCAGCCTGTGGAGTAATGAGAATCGGTGCCATGCGCTTTCTCTTCTTGCCATTAACTTCGACGACGGCAACAACACCGGGAACTGCAGAAGTAAAAGGAGCTACAGCAATGGCAGGTGGTTCTTGCTCTGGCTTCTCGAAATGCGCTTCCGGGTCTCCGTCACGCAAATCTTCATCAAGCTTTCGCCGCTTGTTTTCAGGAGTGTCGGATGGTGTTATGTAGCTTGGGGGTTGGCTGAGTAAAGCGGGATGTGGCCATGCATTTCCTTGGGCGATTGGTTGGTGTACAAAGCCATTTGGAGAATGTATAATGTTGCCATTTGCAGCATACGAAACCATACTTGGAACCGCATGTTTCTGAGTATATGCCTGGTACTTTGAACTGCGGAGCCTAAGTTCCCTAATTGCGTGGTGCAAGAAGGATCTGCGACCCAGGACCTTGATCTGGAAATCCTGTCTCATAACTTCATCATTGACGTCGTTAAGAAACACACTACCAGAGACCTCTTGTTCCCGAAGTGTCTTCTCAAGGACAGTTGGGTCTGGCCGTGAACCATGGGTTGGTAATTCCCATGATGGCTCGTTTCCGCAGAGCTCCTGGACGACTCGTTCAATTGACCAGTCTATTGGATCATCCGCCGTGTTCATTTTTGGGATGGATGCCACGATGGCACATAGTATTGCGGGGTCGACGTCCACGGGTATTTGGTCAAGCCAATGTGGGATGGAAGCGCCTCGAGCTGCAAGGCGGAAGTTAGTCATGGTTGAAGGGGCCTCACCTCTTGCGCATTGACGTTGAGGTTGAGGTGGTGGGGTGAAGGAAAGGTTCAAAAAAGGGTGGTTATGGGAGGGGAGCGCGGAGAAGCGCTGGAAAAGATATATCTTGACGAGTGCTTACTTCAAGTTGACCTCCGACCAAGTAAGTATTGTGGGTAGTCAAAGGTTCATGAGCGAGATGAAGCCTTGAGTGTGCGGTGCGGTGTTCAGGATCGTCAATTTGAGGTGGTGAGGGTGAGGGTGAGGGTGAGGGTGAGGGTGAAGGTGAGGGTGAAGGTGAGGATCTGGTATGTGAGGTGGTGAGGCCGTCGCGAGATTGACTTGGTGAATTCGGGATCTTGAAGGCGGAGAAGAGGAGTTGAGGAATTAGATACAATTAGAATTGGAGATGGATACGGGCAAGGAGAATCGTGGGGATCGTCAAGAGCGAATACGGAGAGGGTATCGCGGATAGAAGATCTGAGTTGAAGATCCGTGTCGGGTTTGAAGTCAAGAAGGGAGGGTTTCCATGTCGTTGACGCCGATTTGAGTATAACGCGGGAGCTTCGCGGAAGGAAGTCGCGTCTCTGAATGCGCTGCCATGTGAGGTGAAAGATAGTTAATCCGTTCCGATCCCACTTTAAGTCTTATCGATAAGACCAGAAGCGTGAGGTGCAGGTGGCTGCGGGAGGCGTACTAGTAGAGGGGTAGGGCTCTCGACGGTGTCCCGTCCAACCGCGGGGTTGCCTCTGACAAATCCTACTAGTACTTTGGAAAAGTCTCCACCACCGTTAAATTTGACGTTTCCTACCTCTCTCATTCAGTCTTACTCTCTGAATAGCTTCATTTTCCTCGAAAGTGTCAACCTTCAAAAGAGATCTCATTTTTCGTTGGGAACATCGCTCTTCATCAGCTCCAAAATTTCTTCATCCTCCCACATCACACCTACATCACACCTATACAAAGTACAAATGGCTCCCAGCAGAGCTTCGGACGGTTCTTACCCTCCCGAATTATCGACTGCAGAATCTGAGCAATTGGTTTCCACCATCAAGGACTGGTCGATTGCTCATGGTCTAGCAGTCCGTCCACCCCCAACGCTGGTCTCCTCCACAGCCGACCCTCATGTGATTCTGGCAACCACGGCACCCGTTACTTTATTTCCAAGTCCTTTTCCACGGATTTGTTTCGAACACGCCAAATCCATCCAGGAAACCTACAATCAGTTGTATGCTTCAATTGCGCAAGACGAGGATTTCCTCCGTGATATTGTCCAAGAGTAAGTCCATTTTTCCCTTGTTCTTCCCCCGTTCTTTCAATTATCTATATGCAGAGCAACTCTAATCAAGTCAGGATTCTTCAAGTAGATGAGTTCATCGCTGAGCTATGGAATGTTCATCTGAAGGTAAAGGAGGAAGGGTATGTCCAGGTATGTACTCACTTCAGGTCTATGGAAATATATTGTTTGACAAGGATACAGAATCTTTCTTTGGGCCTATTTAGATCCGATTATATGGTTCATCAGAGTACAAAAAATGAGCAACCCGGTATCAAACAGGTTGAATTCAACACTATTGCCTCCTCTTTTGGCGGGTTATCAACGCAGACCTCAAAGCTACACAAGTAAGCCCAGCTAAACCCCTTTTCTTCGTTTAAACACGTGACTAACTTAAACAGATATCTCTCCTCGATTGACTATCCACTACTTGAAACCCCTATTGCTTCTCAAGAAGTAGACTTACCCAGCAATGAAAGCACAAAGTCCTTGGCAGCAGGAATGAAAGCCGCATTTGAAGCCTACAAGAAAGCCGAAACTATCTATGACTGTTGTGTAATTTTCGTCGTCCAAGACACTGAAAGAAATATCTTCGACCAAAGGCACCTCGAATACGAGCTCCAACAACAAACACCCTCTGTCCCCGTCTTCCGTGTTCCATATTCCAAAATCCTCACGCAAACATCCATAGCCTCCACATCACTTCGACAACTCCTCTACACCCCACCCCAAAAGCCCTCCAAAGTGTTCGAAGTAGCAGTCGTCTATTTCCGCGCCGGCTACGGGCCCTCCGATTACCCCGATGCCACAGCCTGGCATGCACGTCTCCAAATTGAAAGATCAAACGCCATCAAATGCCCCAGCATCCTCACCCAACTCGCAGGTGCCAAAAAAGTCCAACAAGTCCTTGCAACCCCAACCGAATCTTCCAGCCCCTCGATCCTCTCACGATTCATGAGCACTTGGACTTCTGTAGAAATTGCTGCTCTCTCAAACACCTTCGCAGCCATTTTCCCACTAGACGACTCCCCATCCGGTCTCTCAGCACGAAAAATCGCTCTCGATCCTGAATTGTGTAAATCCTACGTCTTGAAACCTCAACGTGAAGGAGGCGGGAATAACATTTATCGTTCAGCCATCCCTCCTTTTCTCCAATCACTTCCGGATTCGCATTGGAAATCTTTTATTCTTATGGAGATTATTACGCCGCCTCCTGTTCATAATTTGATCTTGCGACAGGGGGTTATTGAGAAGGGAGGTGTCATTTGTGAACTTGGGATTTATGGGACTTGTTTGTGGGATCAGAAGAGTAGGGAGGTTCTGCATAATGAAGAAGCTGGATACCTGCTACGTACTAAGGGGGATAAAAGTGAGGAGGGGGGTGTGGCTGCTGGGTTTGGGAGTATGGATAGTGTTCGACTTGTTTAGATGAGAGATTGCATTACTAAATTTAGTGGGTTGGAAAGGTCGGGTTGAGAGAATTGCCAATCATAGATATCAAAACCCCTGACGACGAATCCAGCTCCTTCTCCGACCCCTAGAAACCCCTCCCCCCCATCATTGCCGAAAATTGAGGTGAGATTGTGGTATCGAAATGCCTTTCCAAAAAATGAAGAGCGCTCTCTGGTATCCTCGTAACAATTCTATAACGGCACGAAATACACACTACTATAGAAGAGGCATATAGGAGTACGTTTAGCAGAATAATATACGTAAATACTAGGCTCTGATATAGAAGAAAAGGAAAAACTATCCCTCTTCTATACCGAGTATAAATATCTATATATAAGAGGTTAGAGACTACTAAGTCCTAATAATAATAATAACTAAGCCCTTTCTAATATAGCTAATACTAAATAAAAGGCTTTAAAGCTAAATATATAATATCTAAACCTTAATCTCTTTAGTATCTTCTATTATATAAGTATTAGATTAATCGTAATCTTAGCTCCGAGGTATTAGAGGTATTAGTAGTTTTACAAATACTAGTAATTCAGAATAGCGTACTATTATAATATTTATATTTATTAAAAGAGTATAGATTTAATTTATCTAAGTTAGTTTATAAGTTAGAGAAAGTTTAAAGTAAAGTTAGAAAAAGTTTAGAGTAGAGTTAGATAGTATTTAGTTAAGATTAGTAATATCTTAGCTAAAAGTTTACTTTTAAGTTTTTATTCTAATAAAGAGTATATTTCTATTTAATTTATATTTAATTTAAAAAATTTAAATAAAACGTCTAGTTAGTTAAAAGTAAAAAGAAAGTAAGACTCTTATTAGAGTTAATAGAGTTTTAGTTAGTTAGTATAAAGTTATTATTAAATATTATTTTACTATTTAAAGTTTAAAATAATATTTTATTATAGTTTTAAATATAATAGTATCTAAGTTTAGATATCTAGTTATATAAAACTATATTACTTAAGCTTATAGACTATTTTATTCTTTTTAGTAATTCTAAAGTAAGATATTTAAGAACTTATTTATTATCTTCCTTAGTTAAAGAGCTACTATTATATTATAAAGAGTTTAGAGTAGATAGAAAGGTATTTTAAACTAAAGAGTATCTTAGTAAAGTTATAATTCTAGTAACTTTTAAGTATAGTAAACGTGTTTTAAAACTAAGATATAATTTTCTTTTATATATAAAAGAAACGTTTTAATTCTAGTATCTTCTTAAGTATAGCTATACTTAAAAAGTAACTTTTAAAATTAGTAAAAGTTTCTTTAATAAAATCTTATTTATTAGAAGATATTAGAAGTAGTGACTTATAAGTAAAAGAGGTTTAAATTTAAGCTTAAAAGTAAAGAGAGGTTTAAATAAGAGTTAGATTAGTAAGAGTTTAGAAGTAGAGTATTTTTAACTTTTAAAGTTTAGTAATTAATATAAATACTATCTTTTTAATTATTAAAGATAGAAATACTATCTAATTAATTTATTTCTAGTAGAAATACTACTCTTATACTATTTATTTATATTATACGCTTCTAGTACGTTTTTTAGTATATTCGTCATTTATTTAATATAAATAAAATAGTAGCATTTGTATTAGAAATAAAATAGTAGCATTTATATTAGTAAAATAGTAGTATATCGTCTAAAAATAGTGAATAGTAACTAAGTATATATAGAATTAAAAACCTTCTCTAAGTAACGACGTTTCTAAAAACAATACTAAGACAAGCGTATTAATACTCTTAAAACATATATAATATACTACTAAAAACTAACGCCTCGTACTTTATACTAATAGAAATACCACCTATTTTAGATATAACTACTACTATTCCTATTTTATTATTTTAGTACTAAAATCACTACTAAATAAATAAATAGTATAAGAGTAGCATTTCTATTAGAAATAAATAACTTAGATAGTATTTCTATCTTTAATAATTAAAAAGATAGTATTTATATTAATTACTATTTAAAGTTTACTTATAACTTTATCGATCTTAGTTAACTAATTATTTATTCTTTAATTTTATATCTCTATCTTATCTATATTTAAAAAAGTTATCTCTTTAAAAAGCTAAGCTTATAATTTTTTAGTATATAGTTATAAGTCTAGAGCCTTTTAAAAAGAGAAGTAGCTTAAAAGGTTATTTAATATCTTATAATAAAACTAATATCTTAGATATTAGTTTTAGAGAGAGGTTAAAAGATAGATTTAGAAGTCCTTTTATAATAACTATATAGTCGACTTTCTAAACCTTATATAGTAGTCTCTATATAGAGAGGGTTATTAGAAACTTTAAGAATACTTAGTATATCTTATTTTCTTTAATATATTAAGAATATAATTATACTAGCTATCTAATAAATACTAAACTCTAATATTACTAGCTTTTTATAACGTCTTTAGAATTATAACTATTTAAGATTATTCTTAGTATCTCGTTTAAATCTAGACTAAGTCGAATTTAAAGTAGATACTAATATACTTAAGTAAGATATTATAATAGACTATCTTTAATAAAGTCGAGTTTAGTCTTTTTATATAATAATATAAAGTTTATATTACTATTAAAGAAGTATATAAAACTATATTTAGTAGAATATTATATATAAATATTAGATACTAATATAGAAGAGTAGATAGCTATATATAATAGATCTAAAACCGAATAATATAATATTAGCTAAGATAAAAGCTTAAACTTTATAAATAACGTTCGAAAGTCTAGACGTATATAACCTTTCTAAATTAGATAATATAAAATAATAACTACTAAAACCTTATATATATAGTATATACTATATAATCTCGGCTATATAGAATAGTAGGCTATTTTAATATTAGAGACGAAAAAAGAAATAAGTAAACTACGAGTATCTCGATCTCGAAATATAGAGGCTAAAGTAGTTATAGCTTACTTAATAAATATTAGATAATATAAGAGTGAGAATATTAATTAGAGCTAACTTCTTTAGATAAATCTAAATTAGAAGATAACTCTACTAATTTAGAAAAGTCTATATATATAATTATTATATAGAGTACTTATTCTATTATAAAAATTTAAGAATTCAACTAGATTTTTAAGTTTACCTTAGAATTAAACTATATCTAACTAGTAGTTATAGAGTTATTAATGATTTTTTTATTAGGCTATCTTATCTTACTAGTCTTAGTTAATAAAAATCTTAAATACTATACTTTATATTAGTTCTAGGTAATCTATAAATAATAATATTATCTAGTAATCTATAAATACTACTATGTTTTTTTATAAACCTCTATTCGTAGATTACTTAGAATAGTAAAACCTTCGTCTTTTATAACTTACTACTATAGCCTCTCTATCTTCTCTCTCTAAAAAAAATAAGCGATTAGTTAATAATCTACTAATAGTACGAGTCTTATCTAAAACCTTAAAAGGTTCTAATAAAACGCTTATATAATTCCACGGTCTATAGAAGTTTATAATACCTTTTTATAAAACTCTCTTTTAGAGTTATTTTAAAGAATTTAATAGATAATATTAAAATATAAGCGTTATCTAATATATAAACTTTATAGTTTTTTTTTATCTAACTCTCTAGTTAATCTATAAGCTAACTTAGACTTAGATATTCTAGAGTATAGATATATTACTAAGAATATCTAGTAGCTAAAGAGCTTAAAAGTTCTCTATTTAAGTTACTATATTAAAAACTTGACTTATAGTGTCTTAGAGCCTATTTAACTTATATATATTAGTTCTTTTTTAATATTAATACTACTAAAAATAAAGAGGTAATATATAATATATATATATATTATAATATATACTAATATTTAGCTAGTGACTATTATAATATATACTCTTACTCTTACTTCTATTAAATTAATAAAAATAAAAATAAAATATATACTCTTTTAATCTTTTAATCTCTTAATCTTTAACTTTTATATATATATATAATAGCACGCTATTCTGAATTACTAGTATTCGTAAAACTACTAATACCTCTAAGCTAAGATTATAAATAACTAATACTTATATAACTAAAGAGATTAAAGGTATTAATATCTAATATTTATATATAGAAGAGATTAAGGTTTAGATATTATATATTTTGCTTTTTAGCTCTTATTATTTAGTATTAGCTATATTAGATAAGACTCGGTTATTATTATTATTAGATCTTAGTAGTTTCTTATCTCCTATATATAGATACTTATATTTAGTATATAAGAGAGATAGTTTTTCCTTTTCTTCTATACTAGAGCTTAGTATTTATATATATTATTCTGCCTTAAACGTACTCTTATATACCTCTTTAGTAGTAGTATATATTTCGTACTATTATAATATATATATATATCTTTTCTCTTCTAAACTACTATAACTATAACTACTATAGTAGTATAGTAGTTAAGTACTATAACCTCTCTATCTCTATTCTAAACTTCAACTACCTATATTATAATACTAATATATTAAAAAATTATAAGAATTAAGATACTTAGAAATAGATATCTAAGAATTATTCTAGTTTTTAAACTAGATTTTTCAGATAGGTTTTATAAAGGAAATAGATAATTGATATCCGATATAGCGTTAGAGACAGAGGTCTAGAGATTATAAAACTTAACTATTATACCTCTATAAAGTTAATAACTATATACTAAAAGATATAGCTTATAAGCTAAATAATATAGAATATATTCAAGATTAAACTTATAATATAAATAGATATATACGAGCATCTTTTAACTCTATACTCGTGTATAAATCTTCTATATCTAAGAGCTTATTTAGTATATATATAATTTATTATAACTATATCTAATTTATATACGAGTAGATAGTCTAAAGATGCTCGTATATTATTTAATTATAGTAGAGTATATCTTAATATGTATTTTTAAAGAAAGTGTAAGCAAAAGTGCGTACTATAATATATGCTAGCTAAACGTTAATATGTAGTATATATATTAAAAAAAGATTAATATATGCGAGCCGAACAGGCTCTAAATTAAGTTATATACGTGCTAAACAGGCCTTTAACTACTGCTGCTAGGTAGAAGAGGATTTCGAATTAAGCTTTTTAGATGATAAGCGGCGGTTGAGAGTAGCTGTTTGGACTCCATGGGGCAGTTTAAACTATAGCAAATGCAAAAATTATGAGCTTTATTAGTTAATGTTTCTTGACCTTGATTTATTATAGCACCGCTGTCTTTGTTATGTAGTATGTGTTGATCAACTCTTTTTTTTCCTGATTACCTATTTCAACTATGGAGCATTCAAAAACACTATTAAATCTTAGACAGAATGACAGTGGGGTGCAGAAAAACGCTATAATAGTTGGCTCTTCGATATCTCAATAAAGGCTCAGCTAAATTCAACCTCAGCATGGCATTTCCCCTCCTCGTCATCTTTGTGATCTTGATATCAAATCAAAAAGCCCTCGCCTATTCATGAAACCCTGGCAACACTGACTTTCCAGAGCAAATTATCCTCTTTGTGCAAATCCCTCCTCCTAACATGCGATAAGTGAACGATTTACTAGAACACAAGTTGTTGCTCTTGCTTCGCTTTGAATGACGTCTTAGGCCCGCTGACGGTAGGGCTCCCAAATGAACATGAAATAATGAAAATTCACGAAACAAAGAGTGTTTGAAATGAATTCAAGGCTTAATATAATTTCATGAATTAGTTGAAATAAAACGAATATATATATGAATTTTATAACTTTTCATATATTTTAGGTAGGTAGGGGGTATAATTTACATAATAAAACTCCGTAGTTATTATAAGATTTAGCCTAGAACCTAAGGCTAAGATACTCGCGTAACTACCGGATTTATTTTAGCCTAAGGTTCTAGGCTAGATATTATACCTAGGTATTATTATAATATTATAGCTATATAACTAGCTTTTACTACTATTTAGTACTTATTCTAGGTATATAACGGTTTATTATATATATTATATATAATATTAATAATTAGAGAGTAAGTGATAACTACTAGTTTAGGCTTATACGTAACACGGATAATTATTAATCCCGGCCAAATAATTTTATATGAATTTCATAAAACGTTTCATAAAGTTATACTAATTATATTATATAAAGTGAATTATCTAATAAATATAAGAAACAAATGATGAATTCAAAGGTGTCTTTTATATAGTTCATTTGGTGGGCCTAGCTGACGGTTTCCAAACCCTAAACTACTTTGAAAATTCAGTTTTCGGCACTTGTTCCGAAAGCACGAATAAAATATTTAACGGTAATTGACATAAATGCCACTTTTTTAATTATTAAAGACAGAAATGCCACCTAATTAATTTATTTCTGACAGAAATGCCACTCTTATGCTATTTATTTATTTTATACGCTCCTAGTACGTTTTTTAGTGTATTTTAATATAAGTAAAATAGTGGTATTTGTGTCTGAAATAGGTGGCATTTCTATCAGGAATAAAATAGTAGCATATCTGTTAGTGAATAGTTACTACTTACTCTTTTTAGGTGAATCCCTGCCTAAAAATAGTGAATAGTGACCGGGCATAAACGGAAATAAAGAGAGAGTATAGCTTACGAAGTAGGAAGTAGGTAGATTTATTTGATTCATTGATTTTTAAATGTATGAATTTTTGAAATACTTCTACTAACAGAAGTGCCACCTTTATATTCCTAACCGAACTGCCACCTATTTCAGACACAAATGCCACTATTCCTAATTCATTTATTTTAGTAGTAAAATCACTACTAAATAAATGAATGGCATAAGAGTGGCATTTCTGTTAGAAATAAATTAATTAGGTGGTATTTCTGTCTTTAATAATTAAAAAGGTGGCATTTATGTCAATTACCGAATATTTAAAGAAAGCTCTGCTTAAGCTGGATCATACGCGATGAGCTTGGAGTAGCTACTGTGGGCCTTCGCTTCCAGTGGTAAAGAAACAAGCTGCGAGCGAGCAAAATCAAGACTGGTGATGTAGGCACCCGAGCGTTATCGGGGCTATTCATTTAAATTCTTCACATCACACTGACAAGAAGGCAGCATCGAAAATTTACCATCAAGAAATAGTGGTCACGTAATCCTCATACTAAGAGATATAAGAGCAACAAGCCTTCTTCGTCTTTTGGGAATAAATTATACTCTTCGAGATTCTCGCCTCTTTCAAAACAACCGAAATTTCAAAGAGAATCACTTCCGGGTTGTATCCTTACCAAGGCGAGGTGTGTTTTTACAAAATCGAAGAATATTTGTGCACATCCACCAGAATAACACCTAGTCATAGCCCAAAGCCCATGCCCATGCCCATGCCCACCTCACCAAGATCCCTATCTAGACCCACAGTCGCCTACCCTCATCTGAGTTTTACGTTGTTATCTATTGGAGTTGGTAGACCAGAAACTCACAGCGAAGGTTTCTCTGTGCCACGGGCAAGATAGCCTCCCTATCGAGCCAGAATTCTTCGATTTTCGGAGAAACTACACTTCATTTTAGGAAGACTCGATATCGACGATGAAAAACGTGCACTCGATAGTGAGTGTAAATGGTACCACTTGAAGCTCAGTTCTTCGGGAAGTGGGTCCTTCCTCTCGTGCTCTCGTTGAATTTCGCAACTCGAGTTTGGACATGGCCTTCTCCCGATTTGGAGAATATTTGGCTTACAAGAAGGTACCAATCACATTGCAGTTCGTGTCTTTGGTGTTTCTTACCCAAGAACATTCACTTCGAGAGCACGTTTTTCGTCGTCGATATCGCACTTGGAAGGAATACGTCTACGTGCGAACCTCTTCGAAAGAGGTCTGGATTTTGATAATCACTCGCCCGGAGAGTAGGTATTACCTCAATGCAGTACATAAAATCGGTTAATTTCCATCTTTTGTACCAGTCAAACACTCTGAGTGAACTTCGTTTCTGGGTATAAGGGATTTGAGAGAGGATGAAAGCAGAAAGCCAGGACTAACATATTATGCCATAGAACCCACGTAACACTGTCACCGCCATTTATTTCGCATAACGTCATAACGAACGCGTATCAGTTTTCTGGCTTGCAACGTTGCCGTCATTGCCAATTCTTCTTTTTGACTCATTTACGATACTGTGGGGTGTTCGCCAAACTAGCTTGGCGACAGCGTGCACCTTAATAGTGTAACGTCGGTCAGCACTTTAATGTGTCATTTTCAATCCAAGTGGAGAGACAAATGTGTGGGAGAAAAGCACGCTAGTTTTTGCTCGAGACGACTAGTGCCTGAATTTATTTAGTAATGTGGCTGCGCAGACCTCTGCGGCGAGTTTAGCCTGCTAGGTGGGCGCCACGCAGGACAGCTTGACCGGAGGTGCGGTAATTTGCCTCCTTACTAGATAAATAGTGGATGGCATGGGAGTGCAGGCTCCGAGAAAGGAGAGACCTCGCTTAGGAAATGTCATGTGTCTAACCAAACACCAAAAGGCTGTATCACTTAAGACTCGGAACTTGAAAGTAAGGTTTGTGCTGCAGCAATTTGGGTTTGGGTTTGACTTATATCGGTCCCAAAGGGATGATCTTGGTAGGTTGGAAATCGAGGAAAGTTGCAGCCAATTTGTATTGCTGGAGGTGCTGCTTCACTACAACAACGTGCATTCAGTGGGAAAGAAGTTCTCTGGCACAAGGGAAACGAAAAAAAGTCATTCCAACCATTTTTCCGTGCCATGCAGGAACAGTTAAAATAAAGTTCAGATGAAGAAGAAACTAAGATGAGAGTGTTCCCCATATATACCCCGTATCTCCTATTCCTGTTCTCATGTTCCTCTTCACTTGGAAGATTGCTTGAAGGTTTATTAACATTCATTTATGCCCCTCAAAACTCTGTAAAAGAAACACCCATCGCGTGCATACGGTGGAATAAACTTCACTGCATCGCCGAATGTGTACCTACCGAATTGCTGCCAACGCCCCAGAAGGACACGAGAGAATATAGAACTGCAAGAATGATTCGTGAAGCCATCTCATGAGATACGCACATCCAAACCGGTTCCATGTTGTAGAAAGAATATATGTGCCACAGAGTACCAGCCATTATCACCATTCTTTTAACTGCCAATCGTTCTTTTGATAACCACAATTTTTGCTTGCAATATGCGTCTGCGTTCATGAATGTGGGGAGGATTTGAAACTTCAATTCGTTGCTTCATCGTCGCTGGGAGAGGCCAGGAGAAGGGGAACCGACTATCATTTATTCGCTTTTAACGGTACTCGAGACAATTCGTTTGCTTTGCTCTTCTCATTTGTTTTGTTTCGTCAGCCAAATAGAAGACCAAGAAGAAGACAATGCCCTTATTGGTGTCATGGTGTTGGGAGGTAGCCCTGCTGAGCTTCTGTGCCATTGTTGCCGTCTGCTTTCTGCTTCATTCCTAGAGAAGAATCTGGCCAATATGTTATCGTTGCATTGTGCCTCAGCCTCGTGGATTTGATACGTCAGCTCGGAAGTGTCTGGTGTTTGGGAGAAAGCCTGTTGTCCTCGCGGAAGGCTTCAAGTATGGTTGTACTGCATACTAGGCCCCAATTGTTAGTTCTGAAATACAAACACAAAATAAAACGGCCGGATAAGCTTTGTGGCCGTGTGGTGTTGATTCTTGTACCTTCAGGCTGCTGCGGTTCTCTGTTTTTGTTGATACTTACGCTTGGGTTGGTTGATAGCATCCACCGGCTGGCCACTCTCCAATGTTGGATGTTTGAAGAGGTGCCATCCATACATGCTGCCCCTCCATTGGTCGTTGCGTTGATAACATCTTGATAGGGAGTCCATTTGGCACCATTGTAGGTTGAAGGTCGCGTGTCGTGGCACTGCGCAGAGACAACAGTCCGATATCTTTCAACTCAAAAAAGAAATGGGCACAAAGTTCAGCGCACTGGCCAACTGAATTGTAAACTGCAAGCGGAACCTATATTTTTGAATGACGGTGACTTCTTCAGTCAAGCTCTGTGCCGATAATCGGGGATGCTTGATCGCTCCTTCCTGCCAAAAACACCATCATTGAACACGCAACTTATCGCTTCTTATACTTTCCGGTAATCTTCTGCCATTGGTTGTTACGTATTTGCTGCCAACATTTATTGATAGATTCCATCCAAGTGTCCTAGCTGCACCCTGTAAATATGATGAGGTTATCACGACGCTCCGCACCCCCCCGCAGGAAACACCGGACCCAGCCATCGACACTCGTAGGGTTCTGGAGCTCGCAACCCATTGAAGTACTATATTGGCATCATATTAGAATGGACATGGCTCTACAACCCACAATGATTTCGAGCTCTACGTACGAGAAAAAAGACGCCGATTTGAGGCACACCAGCTTCTACCTTAATTCAAGCATAACCACTAGTTAAAAAGTTGTCAGACTTAAGACACTTCTTTAAGACGGTTCTAGGGATCGGTAAGAATTTTTGTTGTATTTTTATTACTTTCTTTGACCACGTAATATGCCGTGGTATCGTAGGAAGGGTGAGGTTTTGTAGAGTGACCTGTGCCTCAAATCGGCGTCTTTTTTCTCGTACGTAGAGTCGAGGTCGTGTTAGAAATGGTTGAGCGGAGCCTGTACCCAAGTTCCCCTTGTGTCACGATCCCTACGACGAAGTCACAGCAAGAAACCTTCTTGCAACCGCCGCGACGTTGCTCGTGGCTCCTAACTCAAGACCACTGTCTTCAATCCATCGTGATTCTGTCTACTGATAGAAACACACCACTGAACCGTGTTAGGGTAGCCCAGACTGCCTTCCATTCCCATCATTCCCTCCTGCTGGCCCCACTGCAACCGAGCCTTGAGTAGTCAATACTTAGACTCGACCCTTGTTTCACAGTTCTCTGCCGGACAACATAGACCACAGAGAAATTCTGATGAGCAATTGTTCACCCGCATTGAGTCAGTCACTGTGAATACGTATTTTCATCATCATAATCGAGGAATACGAACCCGGCCACTACCCAAGCACACCCTACTTGTGACCATCGTCATCTGCGACGCCTAATTTGGAAATAATTATGAGAAAATAAAGAAAATATCAACCTACATGGGCATGGTGGTTTATGACAATAGAAAGTTAATGATAATTAGCTTGCTTCTTGGTGGCTCCCCCTCTCAAAACCAAAAAATTCAGTGACTACAATGAACACTAGCGTATGTTGAGAAAAGGTTATAAGAGAACAACGCCCCCCGTTGAAGGGTGCTTCTTTTCTTCCCGCGGACACTCAACAAGCCTTCTATCAACCAAGTACTTTAAAAACACTGCCAACTTCATTGTCCCCACTTTCGTTAAATGCCCATCATCGCCAACATGCCGTTCAAGGGAAGGACAACGGATGTAGCTCTTGCGGGTACAGCCCAAGCATTTATATTACCCTACAACAGAGACAAAAACAACGACGAAGGAAAATACGTCCACAACGACGTCCCTACGGAAAATGTTGGCCAAGTCCAGACGGTTGACAATGGAGAGCTCTCACAGGTTACAAAGGCTCTATCGACCGTTGATAACTTTGTCAATGAGTTACACGAATCTCACTCATCGCTCGCCAATAGTGCGGCACCTGTCGCCAAACAAGCAGCATTGCCAGGCACCCAGAAGCCAATTGGGGACCAGCAATACCCCCTCTGGGCCAATGGAGAGCTTCCTCGTCCTAGAAATGGTCTTTCAGCTAAGCTCGATCCCTATAAAATTCACCCCAGCACGGCTTATCCCCGTCGCCCCGATTTACCACCTGTTAATCATGAAGAATACGAAAAGATACTTGCGAGCATAGGAGCGAAGAGGGTCTACCCCCCATCGCCCCTCATGGACAATACTTCCATCGCCGCCACCAACAACACGGGGCATTCTTCACCGCCTCTTACTCGAGAAGAAGCAGCAAACGTACTTTTGGACATAACAAACGCAAGGGTTTTCACCCCCCCTCCCCCCTCCGTGGACAATATTTCCCGGGCCACCATCAACAATACCTACTCCGATTCCAGCTCCAACTCCAACACAGCTTCTTCTTCGCCATCCTCTAGCCAAAGAACCGTCAGTCCCGTTTCGCTTCCAAACGATAATGTCCAAGCCAAGTATTTCCGTCTTGGCCTTCGACGAGGGGTCTATGAAAGATGCGTCACCCCTCCAGGTTATTTCCCAGTCGAACAGAGCAGGATCAGAGCGCCCACTCGTGTGAACAAAAAGCCAACCTGGAACTATCTCATGTACAAGTATCTGTCCGTGTTACCAGGCCATCGCATGGCCACCACTTCTCTGATTTTGGCAATAATGGAATGGGTCCCGGAAATAGTAGCTCCTGGCGTAGGTTTCACAGGTACAAAACGAAATGCGCAGGCTGCTAAGTGTCGAAACCGTGTGGTTTTCATGATGGAGGATAGAATTTATACTCGTCTTCGCAGAGTGGGAGAGCCTGAACAAAATCCCACTCAAAAGAAAGACGGAAAGAAGAGAGATCGCGACGACGACGACGACGACGAGGAGGGACCTGATGATGATGAGCCTCAACCAATAAAGAAGAAGCAGCAAACCAAGAAGCCAGCCGCCAAAAGGCCAAAGAAGGGTGGCAATGGCAAGGGCAAGAAGGCTACATCGAGCAATTTGTTCGATTTTGTGACGGAGGACCTAGAAGACAACTGAACATGTTAAGGATTGACCTAAACATTTGCGGCAATTAAACTTCATTGTTCTAAAACACCTCGGTTGATATCCTGAATTGTCCCAATTACTTCGGTTAACTTTCTCGAATCAACCTAGAGAGTTGTAACAACGAGAAAGTTAGGCAGGTGCGAACAGAAGTATTCATTGTCCTTTGGACCTGGAGTTTGATTTTGGGAAGTGCAACTGGCGTTCTGGATTGGAAATGGGTTTGAACAGACGTTTGCATATAAAAAAAGGATGCACCACAGCACCATGATGATGTTGGATATTCATCGTAGGTAGCTAGATGCTTATATATTATTGGGCTGGATTGGGAATGTTCAAACATCCCGAATTCCATTGTAGGAAATGCTAGGCATGGCATTGGGAAGCGCATTGGCGGAAGCGCACCATAGAGATACTTCTGCATAAAAAATATAACTCCACTCCACAACACCATGCTCGCTACTCGCTTAAATTGATTCGAAATCGAAATAGTGTGACCCTAGAAAACCGAAAATAGGAACCCACAAACATAGTCCAAGTTTGAACAGTAAATATTTGCATTTGTACCCCAGACAATGACACCCTACACATCCGCAAAGAACCAGACGGCTTCAATTTCGATGGATTGTAGACTTCTACCGTTCCCATTTTTTTCAACTTCCCATTCCCTTTTTAGGATACCGAAGAATGACCAACGAAGGAGATAAAATCTTTCGGCAAATAAGTTGAGCTCGCTAAAAAGAAAGGCGGGAGAACTATATAGAAGAGAAAAGTACCCCGGTACGACTGGGGATATTCTTCATCAGAATTTTAGAACCAATAAACAGGGCAGCGTTGACAAAAGTGAAATCAGATTTGTCACAAGCTTGCTCCCACCCAACTTTCATTTAAAATGAATTTAAACTAAAACATGAGATCGCGTTCCTGATAGACAGTGGAAAATCGGGAAACACTTGGGATACACAAATAATAGCACGAGAAAAGGGCACACACTTATTCGCCGAATTCCAGAAAGGACCATTAATCCAACAGCATTTCAATTGATACAATATCACAGGCTCGTTGAGCCAGCAAATCAACTGACCACGGTAGAGCAGAGTAGAGTAGTGTTGGGTTGGTATTTTCGTCATCTAGACAAAATACAGCCTCCCTGTTCCTTCCTTTTATACAAGTATCTGAAATCGAAATCGTACACCGGGCCTTATTAACTCGTCTTGAATGGTACAGCTGGGGTATTGGAGAGGTGGGTATTGTTGTTGCTTGGAAGTATGCCGAGAATTTATTGTTGCTTCTTTGGGGAAAGGACCTCGAGTTTTTCTGCAATTTGTGGTTAGTAAGGATTGAAGTAGATCGAATGAGGTAGCTCACGTTGGACAATGTTTAAAGAACTCTTGGTTTTGCCCTCGGCATCTTGGTATACAGACATGGAAGCATCTCCCTCAAGGTAAACCAGGGTCCTAAAATTATAACCATTAGCAATGCCCAACAACCCAGCGCATGCGCGAATTGATGTTCCTTGGAAATGTAATAGCAGTTTTTTGTGAGATATGCCACCGCCTTTCAACATCCAATATATAGACCAGACGTACCCTTTATCCAAGCTTGTGATGAAGTCTCTCTGTGGACCTTCTGGGATGAAACTTGTAACTCTGAACCAGCTGGTCTTCTGGTTGTCTCTTGGTCCGCTATTTGTTCCGATGGCGTACTTAAGAATCTCGTTTCCTGTGCTTGTTGCTTGTAATTCGGGGGTATCTGCCAGGCGACCGATGATGGTCATCTTTGCAAAGGAGGCTCTCGATGCCGAGGTTGAGAAGGAGCGGGCGCTAGCCGTCAAGGCGCGACGAGCGAGGAAGGACGACATTTTGGGGGGAAGGATTCCGGTTGTAGAGGAGTCTTGAGAGGTGGGCACTGAGTTGGTGAGGAGTTGGTTTGGCTTGATTTGATATCCAGAACCTTTCTCCGTCGACGCGTCTGAAGTTCTGAGATAGGGGACGCCCGTTGATGCCCCGGAGTTCAAGCGAACAGATCACGTGTTGAACAGGGGCTGCTCGAGGGGAGCTGGAGGTCCTCTCAGCTCAGCATCGACCCCTCCTTCTCCCCTCCTTCTCCCCTCCCCTCATACCACGAGATTCTATATTCGCGAGATATTCTCACCATCAGGACGACAACCCAGACAGCGTCTGTATAGGAGAAATCTCTCTCTACTTATTGTATTCGCTGCAAGTGCCGCCGAGACTCGGAGTCGGAGAGAAAGGGACCCTTAGGGCTTGAAGAGGGCGTCAGTCAAATCCAGCTCGGGCGTCACGCAGAGTCCTCCGCAATTTCCTTTCCTTCAACCTTGGATTCTTCTACGAGATAGTAGCATCATAGTACAACAGTTACGCAAGCGCTGGCTGTCATGCCCCCAGATGTCTCTCGCCTGTTTCTTGAATCGTGGAGAGAAGAAGACACAACTCACCGCTGGTCAGAGTGAACGATGTTTGTGTTGCTTCGTACCTCCGCATCACCCTCTCACCTCTGCACCCCACGCCCGAAGTCGTATGAACATGAATGTCTACGCGAGACTTTGACGGTTTCCTGGTTGCTTGCACCAAGAACCCGGCGAGGATTGGAGATGAGCTCATTGCAACCCGCTATCTTCCCTATCATCTGGTGCAAGGAGACGTTGTCGTGTGATATTCTGGATAATTGCACAACGCCTGCCAGATGAGATTGGCAGACCGGAGTCGGCGGCAACTTTGCAACGTCAACATGCCAGCTTGGTGGATTTGCGTTATTATCAAATTACACTACTCAAACAATGTGTTACTGCTGTTGCAACAGCAACAGCAACCGCTTCATCTCAGCTTCGCACTTTAGCCTCCAACGATTTGATTTTGAATTTACAAGCACAAAAATGGTTGAATATTTGAAATTTTCACATCGTTAAGTACCTATCCGCCTCTCTATCCAGACGCGTTCTTCAGTTCTTGACGCGACATCGGAAAATTGGTGGGGATTCATTGGCCGTTGAGTGACGATGATTGCGGTTGTCGGATGCGACCGTGGTCACCAACCGAATTGGGTAAATTGCCCCTGAGTATATTAAAATTGCATCCCCCAGATTCGGCTTGGAGGCCTAGCAACTGGAGCGCTCCGAGTACCCGACCATCGCTTTGCTCTCCCTTGTTCTGGTTCCTGAGACTCCAAGCATCAACCATCTAAATATCCAAAACATCAGACTGAGTCTGATCGGCGACCCTGCCCCGCTGCTTAATGCAAGTCTAATAATAATCTGGAACAAGGCAAAAAGGGACCAAGAACATAAACTCGTCGCAAAAAGCAACGACGACGTGTCGACGGAAACCTGATAAACTTTTCATAGCCTCATCCCTGATTAATGCAAAGGTTCTTTTTTTGTGGTTATTGGTTGGCTAAACTGAGGAATACCGGCCGTTCCTGTCAACACCACCGGCCAGCCCATCCATCGGGTCAATCCAAATTTCTTGCCGACATCAAAGAACACAACAGTCATTCTGTACCAGTGATCTCACCAGAAGCTGTAAAGAACAACCTTACCGAGCCAGTTGTCTGGTTCGATGGTTCGATGATCGAGGCAACTGAAGCCTCTCTCGGCATGGAGTTTCCCATCATCTATGATCTGGCAGCCATCGATCACCATCCCTCCCCTCCTCGACTCTCGAGTCCTTCTCTGCCACCTCAGGCCTGCACAACATGGGTTCTGGGTACATGTCCAATGGGTCTCACCTCCCCCTTTTTGCTGAATTACAAGTGGTCTCCCCATTCTCGTGTTGCTACCAGTTGGTCACCTTCTACAAGCTGAGGCAGGATGACGAAAACTAGTTACTGTACTGTAGCTGTAGTAGCTGTTGAGGAGAGCGGCGTCAATATTATATGCGTTCCTTCCAAAAGAAGGTTGGTCTTGGCTTGAGGCTAGCGACATAACAGAAAGACCCCGTCCGCAGATCAAGCCACCCCTACCCCTGGTTTGGCTGGGCTGGGCTGGATATGGTTTCTCCTTCTGATGAACACCCAGATAAACACCCTGCAAGCTTAGAAGTGCCGCAAGAAATCGTGCTTTTGTGACGAACCATACACGAGGATCTGGCCACCCACGGGACATCCTAATCTCTTTCGGGAGCTTCGCGCCTCGACTGTAATAACACCAAATTTGCTATGTAAGTACCAACGTTTCCTCTGCCTTACCCACGGCACACCTTCGTACTTTTCCACTCAACCAACACTTAAGCTTGGACTGTCGTTTTTACCTCACCCGTTCAGCTCCCGTTTCTTATTCGCCACATCTGGAACAAGGTTATTAATCGACGACAAGGTGTCGATAGCTCCGCTTCACTCCACTCATTCACGATCCGTGTGGAGCCTCCACGGTTATTGCGAGGCTTGCGAGGCTTGCAGTGGGTTAATTACCCAAGCTCGACCGGGGTCTCGTCTCACCCACGCCAGCCAAAAAGAACCCTACACCCAAAATTTGTCTCTCCGCCATATTTCCTCAACCTTCATTGATCAATTACCTGTCCTTGTTCTTTCTTGCCAGCAGGCTCTGCGCCAATGCTATCCACATTCTTTAGACCTTGAAAGCTCCGACCTGTCGTTCTCTCTGCGATCTTTTTTCCACAACTTCACTCACTCGCTTCGTTGCAATCTTCGTCATGGTTCTCGCTAGAGGCTCGTCAGTTGTAGTAGTTGCATTAGTCTGCCTCTGTATCAACCTTGCAGTCGCGGATAGAAGGGGGGTGCATTTTCAAAGGCGGGATGGACCTACAACTCCATCTATCACAGCAGCCCAAACATCGGCATCAAATTCTATCTCAGCACCGGCCCCTGGCAAATCCTCCGAGAGCAGTCCCAAGAACAATGAAGAAAGCTCCACAGTCAATGGGCAAGATTCGAGTTCCAGCCAAAGTACCCAGGCGACCATAACAAGCCTGTCATCGACCAACTCCGTCTCGAACACTGTTGCCGCAGTGACCTCTGCGACAGCAACTACTGGAGCAGATGGAGCTAATCCGACTTCTTCTGCCAACGACGCCATTTATAATTGTGCGTTTCAATTCATTGGGGAGTTGTGAACATTTCGCTAACTTGTTGTAGTTACACTCACGCCCAATAAACTTCCCATCACCCCCAGGATAACTCCGGGCTATGGCGTGGCAGGTGTCATTCTTATGGCTACTGGCGCAGTTTATACCGTCGTTGGAATAAAGAACAAGTTTCTCCACATCTTCTTCTCGGCCGCCTACCTCTCAAGTCTATCGATCGTAGTACTTGTTCTCTATGTCATGAATCTGCCAGTCAGCAACGCCATTCAAGGCGCCTACGTTGTTGCTGCGACCATGACTGGTCTCATTGTTGGGGGAGGTTCAATCATCTTTACCGAGATGACTGAAGGATTGGGTGCTCTTCTGGGTGGTTTCTGCTTGAGCATGTGGTTGCTTGTCCTAAAACCCGGTGGACTCTTGACTACAACGACTTCAAAATCTATCTTTATCGCCTCATTCACTGCCGTGGGCTTTTCAACTTCATTCAGCCACTATACACGACCTTATGGGCTGATCGGAGGTGTTTCGTTCGCGGGCGCAACAGTTCTTGTTCTTGGAATTGATTGTTTTAGTCGAGCAGGTTTGAAGGAATTTTGGGCCTACATCTGGGCTCTAAACGAAAATCTATTTCCTGTCGGCGCGACATCGTATCCAATGACTAGAGGCATCAAGGTAGAGATTGCAGCCATCGTCGTCCTCTCTATCGTTGGAATTTTGTCTCAGATGAAACTTTGGAAGGTGATTAGAGAGCGACGTGAGCAGCGAGCATCTCAACGACTCGCAGACGAACGCACTACAGCGGAGGAAGAGAAGAATGTTGGGAACCGGATTGAAATTCTCAACAATCAAGAACGAGATCAGTGGGAAAATGTGTATGGAGATAGGGATCGAGCTCCAAAATCAACGGCTGCCTCCCAGAGAGATTCTGGAGTTGGGGATATGGAGAGTCACAAGAAAGGACCTACGAGTGTGGTTACTTCATCACGACGTTCCGGTGACGATGATATTGAATTGTCGGATATGCCATCTCCTATGCCACAACAAACACATACTACTTATGGCATGACCAACAAAGGTCAACACGGCAGTCAGGTAACGGTTCGGGTTGCGAGAGATTCAAGCCCTGAGCCCGAGTTTGATGCGAATGGAGTCCGAATAGGAACTTTGGGGAGACGACAAAGTTACGCCTCGACAAAGGATGGAGAGTCCACTGATGCCTTTGGCTCGGACAGCGAAGTTCGACCGGAGGGTAGGCCATCACGGAGAGAGTCTAGACGCACTTCAAATCCCCCGGTTTCAGTCAGGGTTTCTAGAGCACCAGACGTTATACCACTTCCATTCAAGGTTCCAGAAGGTGATGCTGAAGATGATGGTTCCTCTGTAGCCACTTTTGCAGACGAAGACCAAGATGGTCACCGCAAAAGCCGATATCTCAAGCATATTTCTGCCGGGTCGGCCCTGATCCGAAGGCTTTCGGATAGATCGCTAATGAGCCCTTCCCCAAGAAGTTCAAAAAGATTCTCCATCAATGATGGGCCAAGTGCGGAAGATTTAGTTGTACCACACGATATGGAAGAAGACCGTGCTAGTTCGGTAGCTGCGACCGTAGATGGATTGAGCGACGATGACGATGATGACGAGTTGAGAAGCATCCGCTCCTCGATCAATAAAGCACCGGATACCAGCGAGGCAGCACATGTGCCATCGGAGAATACCAATGTCGAGGATGAAAACCGAGAGGCAACCGGTATTACGGAGCAAACTGGAAACTTGGAAACACAAGATAGAACTGAAGACCAAAGGAAGTCTTTGACCACAAGTACAGATCCAAAGACCGAGCAAGAAGTTGCAATCAGTCCTGCATCCGCCGATATCGAAAAAAGCGGAGAGAAAACCCCCAAAAAGACTCGATCAGTCGTTTCGGCGGTCAGTTCTAAGTCAAGGCCACCAAGCTTCACGGCAGCCCAACTTCCTCCTCAACTATCCAAAGTAGTGATGTCTTATCGAACCAACGAATGGGCGAAGCACCTAAGCAATGCCGAAACTCCAGAAGTAGAAGATCTGAAAATGGAGGAGCCACATATAGAAGCAGAGCTCACAAAGAAGGAAGCCTCGGTGCCCGTGAACGTGGAAGAATTGCAACAGACAGCCGAGAATGCCACTCCTCCTCCAATGCCTCGCACAGTATCCAATCCACAAGCAAACACTGCCAATTCCAAGCATATCGCCTCTTTGTACGTTTCTCTTACAGAAGCTTCGCCTAAGTCTTCTCAAGAAGACTATATCCGACGCAGCATGTCTCAACAACGGGCATCCTCGAATCCTCTAAGTTCGCCCCCATTACCCGAGAGTCCTTACCCTGCTTCACCCGACATCTCTTCGCCCAACATACCTTTCGGAAGCACAAACACCCTTATGGGACAGCGCGAGTCAATGGTCCGTAACAAGAGCCATTACACTTCCCAAGTCTCCCTTCCTGGAAACTTCCCACCTCAGGCGCATTCCAGGCCCCCACCTCAAGCACATGCGAACTACAGAAGTGCCGCAGGACCAGGATCCAGAATAGGTAGCGATTCAGGCTCAGTCTACAATGGACGGAATAGCATGAGCAATCCAGCACTGGTTGAAGACGACGATAACATGTCTCTCGCGGCCCGAAGAGATCTCATCCGTCAATCTTCCCTCCAGCAAATGCCTTCCCCTGTTATAATGCCACGCTCACCCATTCCTTATGATTCACATCAACCAAAACGACAATCGACACTCCCTCCTCCTGTTGTGAGGGAACAACAACTGGCATCTTGGCGTGCTAGTGTTCAACAGGATCTTTCGAATTCTCATATACCGAAACAGAGTATTGAGAGGCAGAGAAGTGCGCTGTGGAGTGAACGACAGGCTGATGAGCAGAGGAAGGCGATGGAGGCAAGAATGAGGGGTGAGAGGGATAGCGCTTTTGATGAGAGGATGAGGAGAGGGGATATGCTTGATGCTCATCGAGATGCGTTGAGGAGGATGCAGGCGAGTGCGAATAGAAATGCCTAGGGAGGAAGCAGTGAACAACGAACAAACTATATACTTCCATCGGCGAGGTTTTCCTTTGATCATGAATAATTTTGGACGGATGGTTGGGTTGGGTTGGGAGGGAGGGATATGAATTATGAGATTCATGAGGGAAGGTCGGGGTAGATTGGTTGGGTTGGATTTGTATGAGGGGAATGGGAATGGAGGGCTATTTCTTGTATATATACCCGGATTTTTGGATTGGGAAAGATGGATGGAAGCTGCGAGGCCTGAAGTGATTTGGTATAATTGTGTGTATATAGGATGGTTTGGTTTACATTGTAAGAGTTGGGGCCACAGCTCGTGGCACACCTAAGCGAGATTACCTACTCTACCTAATCTCTAACACCCTCTTTTTAAAAATCTACTATAATTTAACTATTTATCTAAAAGTTACTAAATTAAAGATAGTAGACTAAATCCTTTCCTTCTCTCTTATATATAAATCTAGCTAGAAATAGTATATATATAAAGAATTAGAGGTTCCTAGAACTATAGCGAGGCGGATTTATAAGGATAAAATAAGTTAGTATATATATAAAAAGAAGATTTATTAAAAGAGGAAACTTAGTAGATAAGACTTATACTAGATTATCTAATTTATATTAACAAATTATACTACTTATTATATAACGTTTAAGTAAGACTAAAGCCTTCTTAATATTAATATATTAGTACGTATAATTTAGTAAGAACTATACTACGCAGGCTACTAATATTATATAGTATATCCTTATCTCTTTATTAGCTAACTTTAAGTAAAAAAGCATCTTAGTTTTATATAATAATACTAGTAGTAGAGGATATCTAATTATATAGCCTTAAATCTAAAAGAGAGAGATTAGTATAAAGTTATATAGTTAGATAAGTATATATTTAAGCTTAAAAGGAGTAGAAGGATTTAGGTAATATAGTAAGTAAATAAGAAGAGGTGTCTAAACTATATTTAGTTAATATATTAGTTAAAGAGAGTATCGGTTATAATTTAAGACATAATTAGTTAAGATTATAAATCCTCTCTTATCTTTTTAGAGAAGGAATAAGGCTATAAAGAGGTAAATTCTCGCGTATATAAAGACTAAGTTCTTAAGCTAGTTATCTTCTCTCTATTTAATAAGCTTAGTACTAATTATATCTTTATAGAAGATAGTTTAAAAGGTATATAAAGAATATACTTATTTAGCTAAGCTCTAATATAGTATTAATAGCTTTAATTAGCTACTTTCTTTATCTAATTTAAACGTACTTAAGAAGGTCTAGTAGTAGATAAAAGAAGAGCTAAAAAAGCTACTCTTTATACTAACTTCTAAGAAGAAGTTAATTAAAGAGATTTAAAAGCTTTAAGATTAGATAGATCTATATAATTATTAGGTATATACTAAGAGATTAATATATAAGTTAGAAGATATTATTAAAGTATATAGATTAGCTACTATTTACTAATATATATCTTTAATTTATAATTAGGTTTAGATTTATAGTCTAATTTTTGAAAAATAGTATCGGTTTTAGTATTCTTACTTAGGTATACTACGAGCTATAGCTCTAACTCTTATAATTTAGTCTTAGGATTAAACAGATACTAGTAATATTTGTTAGAATATTATTAGTTTATATCTAATAAACTGAAATTACAAAATCGATTATAGTATCTATAATAACACTTTAGTAATAGAGTAGGGCTTTCTTATTTATAGCTTTAGTAGAGTTAAATTAAAGTAAATACTTCGTTGAAATAGTCTTTCTTCTCTTAAACTAGGATTTTATTTAATTAGAAGAAGAGGAATATTAGATAGAAACAAAATCGAGAGAATCTATACTTAGGAAAAGAAACGTAATAGTCGATCGCCGTGCGCTATTACCTAACCTCTTCTCTATATAAACTAGGTTACGCTATTCTATAGCTAACGCTAGCAGGGTTCTCTAGCGTGCTAAGAGCGCTACTACGTAATTCGCTCTCTCGTTCTTCTATTCACTCTACTAGAAGCGGTTTAAAATCCTTTTATACTATATATATATATTACTATATTTCTAAATACTAATACTATAGAAACTATACTTATAACTTAAATAGTTACTTAAAAGTATCTAATACTTATAAAAAACTTAAATATATACTTAACTAGTTAAACTAATAGAACTAATAAAAATATTAACTTCTCTAAAAAGTAGAAATAACCTTAGTTTTACCTCTTTAGATTCTATTTAGCTCGTATATATCTAGGATATATACTATTAAAAACCAGGAAGTAATATATATATATATATATATACTAATTCTATATATATACTAGTATTTAGTATATATATTTAAAAGTGATATAAATCCCTCGTTTAACCTCGTATATCTTAGTATATATATAAATAGAATATATACTACTAAAAAAAGATTTAGATCTCTAGAGATATAAATCTTTAAAAGTTTATATATATCTTTAGATAGTATACTACTACTACTATAGCTCTATATTTACTAACTTATATACTACGAGCTAAATAATACTTAATATATTATAAAATAATTCATAATATATACTAACTTATACGAGGTTACTATTTAGAATATCTTATTAAATATTAATATATATATTTAAATAATTTATACGAGCTAAATAGACTCTTAGAGTATCTTCTAACTTTTAGTATAAGACTTTATCTTTTCTCTAAGAGACTAGCTCTCTAGACTCTCTAGTAGAAGAGATACTCTCTTATACCTATTTACTAGAATTAAGTATAATTTATATATAAAAGTAAATAAATTTAAGCCTTTTACCTATTTAATATAAATTAGTAGCTAGATATACTTATTTATAGACGCTTAATCTAATACTAATACTTCGATTCTTTAATCTTTTACTATCTTAATATAATAGCTACTTCGCTTAATCTACGAGTATATAAAAGACCTTAAACCTTTTAACCTTCTTCTTTAAAAGTATAAGCTTTTAATAATTCTACTAATATCTTTTAAGTACGCTAAAGGCTATTTAAGTACGATAAAGCTATTTAGCTCTCTAAAAACGAATTCGACTCTCTATAGCTATATCTCTTAAACGTATAAAGTATTATTTATACTTCTTAATTTAATTAAGATAGTAATTAAGCGATATTATTATATAATTATATATTTAGACGTAGACTAAATAATAGTATAATAAAGAATAAAGCGATTAATATCTCTTAGAATATCTTCTTTATATATAATTATAGTATTTAAATAATATACTATATACTATTAAATTAAATATAAATTATATAAACATCTACTACTAAAAATTATAACTATATACTTTAAGTTTATAATAAAAAGATATAAAATTATATAATATACTATATAGTAGAGAAATAACTTATAAAGAGCTATTAAACTTCTAATATTATAATAACTTCTAAAGAAGTATTATCTTAACTATAACTTAAAAACGCTCGTTATAGATATCTTATACTTAAGAATATATATAATTAGAAATAATTACTTAATACTACTACTAGAACAGTTAATAATCTCTCTTATAGAGTAGTAGGTTTAATAATACTAGTACTTTTAAAATTCTCTAATAAATAAGATAGCTTTCTTATTAAAATAGAGAGAGTAGTAGAATAATTAAAATAGAGAGAGTAGTAGAATAATTAAAAGAGTATATAGTATAAGGAAAAGAACTCTACTTCTATAACTCTATTATTAATAATAAATAAGAAAAGAGCTCTAAGAAAGATAAGCTAAAAAGTAGTAAAAAGTATAAAGTTTAAGAATTTAAATAAGTAAAAGAGAAGAGTCTTAAACTTCTAGTAAAGAATAGATATCTTATACTACTTAATTCTACTTATAAAACTAATTACTTTAAGTAGAAGCTCTTCTTATTAGTATACTATTTACTTAAAAGTATATACTTACTACCTACTTTCTTTCTTATCTCTAATAAGAATAGCGAGATTATTAAAGCTTATTTTTAATAGCTTATAACCTAGATAAAAGAGAAGCTTAATATATAATAGTATATTATATATACTCTCTCTAATAACTCTATTACTAAGTAACTTATAATTAAGAATATATTTATTAAGAATAGCGATTAATTCTCTTTCTATAGCGCTATTAAACACTTTCTCTATATATAGTACTCTAGCTAAATAATAGATTAGAATCTTAAAAACCGTGAATAAGATTATATTATAAAAGCTACTAACTACTTTAAGATTAAAAAGAGTAAAACTAAGTCTTAGAATATAAGAGAGTATATATAAAAGATATAGAAAGATAATAGTAAGAAGTAGGCTAATTATACTTATATAATAGCCTATTACCTAGGCTATTCTAAATAGCTGAGAGTACCTGTCTTATATAAGGTTTAGCTATAGGTTTAGCTATATAGTTAGCTTTTAGTAGTTATTATTTTATCTAATATAGGAAAGTTACGTACGTCCGGGCTTTTAGACGTACTTCGTAGGGTTCGGGCTTTTGTATTAGCCGACGTATATTGTTGTTCGGTTTCGTACCTCTTTTATATCGTCTAAACCTCTTATATATAGTAGCCTACTCTCCTAGAGTTAGAAAAGGCTAGTTTAGCCTTTTCTTCTATATTAGAGCCTAGTATCTACGTATATTATTCTGCTGAACGCACTTTTATATACCTCTTCTATAGTAGTGTATATTTCGTGCTATTATAACTAGGCTAAATAAAGAATAGTATTATAAGCTTAAAAGTAGTCTTTTCTCTTATAAAAACTAAGACTCTAGATATACTCTTACTTTTATAGTATAAATAGTTAAAGATAGTACTAATAATTAAGCTTTAAAGAATAAAAAGGCTACTTATAATTTTAATAATAAAGAGAATATATTTATAAATTAATATCTTTAGCTAAAGCTATTTCTAAGCTTAGCTTAGAATATCTTAATAAGTAATTTTAAAGATACGTATATACCTACTCGCTTTTACTTAAACCTAGTTTAAATTACTAATATATTAAATCGATTTTAATAGCTTAAGTAAGAGTTAATATAGTATCTAAACAGTTCTAAAAGGTTTTAAACATCATAGATTTAGAGTACTATACCGCTGAACCGCTATTTGCTCAACTCTAATTCAACTCCGATTCGACTCCGATTCGACTCCGATTCGACTCCGATTCGACTCTGATTTAAATTAGAATTAGCTTAGAGTCGGATTAGGTTCCGAGCAGTTTAGAACCAGAGCTAGATTAGGAGAGGTTCTAATAATTCAGAGCTAGTTCTAAAAGAGAGCTAAATCAGTTTCTTAATCTATAACACCTTGAACACATCTAATCTAGAGTCGACTTTATATAAATAGTTCTAAACTAGTTTAGAACTAGTTTAGAGCTAGATCGGAGCTAGTTTTAAGCTAGTATCGAAAAAGACTCAATAATAAGAGAGCTAGAAAAAGAGCTAGAAAAAGCATTTAAAAGTGAAATCATATAATTAGGTGTATATTACATAGCTATACTACTCTTATATAACATGCCCTAGTCGAATGCCTAAGTCCTACTTCTACTAATTCTACTAATTCCATCGATTATTCTACTAATTATTTGTAAGAATGGTCACGTGATGAAGCAGTCAGGGAGTGAATATGTATGAATTGTATGTATATATGAATGTGTGGGTATGTGTGTGTGTTCAGGTCTTTTCGGTGTCCCAAAGGCCTCCTTATATAGACCGAATGCTTGGCAGTCTTGGCGTGCGGAACCAGGTGTGGAATTAGGTCCGCCGCACGCAATATTCACTAAGGTGGTGGACTTATACCGATCCGGCGATTTCTTTATACTTTTAGGACAAAGAGCTAAAACAAAGGATCCTTTGTTTTAGGTCCACATATCGACGCGTTGCTCTAGAGCGCCCCTGACACGTTATAGACGCGCGATCACATGACAAACTTATTAGGCTTACTAAATAGGCCTATATAAGATTGAGCACGTGATCCTAGGTAGCCTATAGTGCAAGTTATAAATTATTTATAATAATTTTATTATCTTAGACTTAAATACTTTAAATCCTTGACTTGCTGATCTTATATTATTATATATATTACATACTTAAGACTTACTAGTATTAATAGCCGACCTATAGCTAATAGTATATTAGAATAGCTTAGAAGCTACTTAAAACTACTTAGAATAGGTTCGGAATAGGTTTAGAACCTCTCTAAACTACGGTCCAGCTATAGCTCTAGACGTTTCTACGATTCGGAATAGGTTCAGAACTACTCCGAATAGGTTCGGAACCTTTTAGAACCTCTCTAAATAGGTTCGGATACTATGTTAACTCTTACTTAAGCTATTAAAATCGATTTAATACCGATTTGAACTAGGTTTAAGTAAAAGCGAGTAGGTATATACGTAGTTCTAAACCTATTTAAAGAGGTTTTAAAAGGTTTTAAACCTATTTAGAGTAGTTCTAAACCTATTCTAAATCGTAGAAACGTTTAGAGCTATAGCTAGACCGTAGTTTAGAAAGGTTTTAAAAGGTTCTAAACCTATTCTAAAGCGTAGAAATGTTTAAAGCTATAGCTAGAACCTAGTCTAGAGAGGTTCTAAACCTATTCTAAACCTATTCTTAGTAGTTCTAAGTAGCTTAAGCTATTCTATTATATCTAACAATAGCTTAAGTATATACTAGCTATCTATTAGTAGTATTTAATACTTAGAAAGTACTTAGAAGAAAAAATAAAAAGTCTAAAAAGAGTTTTTTTTTAAAGACGATTTAAGTAATATTTTATATATTAACTTTACTTAGTAATTATATTAAATTTTTCGTTCTTATAATTAGAGCTAGTAGTATATAAGTTTTATTATATTACGTAACTAAAGTAGGTTTTATAGTAGAGCATAGCTTTTATACTAGAGTTACTCTTACTAAATATAGTACGCTATATATAACTAGCTATATAGTAGGCTTAGCATACGTATAAGCTACTCTCTATCTTTAATATCTTCGACATTTTTAACTTTAATATCTTTAACTTTAACTTTAATAACAACGATAATAATAATAACAACGTTAACTCTCAACTACTATTATATTATATTTATTACTTAGTATCGAGCCGCTTATTAATATTATAATCTATATTATATTTATCGCGTTTACTACTCTAGTTAATTCTATATTATTAAATAATAGAATAATATTAGATAATATAGATATATTTTATAGTTGGACTTTTAGTAAAGCGAATTAGAGCGCTTAAATTAGTTATCTAGTAAATTAGACGTATTAGATTTATTATCTATATTATTACTATTACAATTACTATTACTTTTATAGTACGTACTATTTCTACTCTTACTTTCTAAACTAACGTGCGTGCTTTATAGTTTCTTATTAACTAACTAACTAAATAAGCTAACTAATTATATTAATATATATATAAGAATAATATTATTTAGGTCGATAGAACATTTAGTAGAATAATTACTTATATGCTCTCTACTAGGGTTTTAAGCTAGTATTAACTTAGACTTAATACTAGTTTAATACCGGTTTAAGATATAAGTTATTTCTTAAAGTAGCTTAAATACGTTTTATAAAACGATTTAAAGTAATTTAAGCCGATTTATAAAACGATTTAAAGTAAGAAACTGATTTATAAAACGATTTAAAGTAAGAAACCGATTTATAAAACGATTTAAGGGAATTTAAGCTGATTTATAAAACGATTTAAAGTAAGAAACTGATTTATAAAACGATTTAAAATTAGAAACTAACTTATAATCTAGCTCTTAACTTAGTTTAAAAAA